>JAGFNQ010001309.1:0-246113 GCA_024364735.1 Boesenbergia rotunda | reverse complement strand
TGGTTAGGCTCCGACTCTCATCCTTGTCTGTCTCACTTCCATTTTCACTCTAAATCACCTCCTATCAAGGAAAATACACACAGAACATATCTCTAAACAAAGAGAAGTAATTATGTAGTCAAAATAATAAGAAGGAGCATAACTATGCAAATCAAAAATAATAAAAGCAAGTGAATGAGCGTTAATACAAAGATAAAAACCTAAATCTACGCTCATCACCGAGCGGGTGACCACTAGAGGTCCCACCTTAGACGATAACTCTCATACGGGCGCCGGATCAAGTAAATAATTTGGAAGAACCTAACTAAATAAAGCATGCCTTTATAAATGTTTAGCTAATTAATCAGCAGATTTATCATCAAGGCGTTAAAGGTGAAGAAACAGTGTTAATAATAAGTCATAAATGTGAAGGAAAGTTTAGTAGTAACTGATAATAGATCATAAAGTATAATGAAATGTAAAGGTAACTATAACTGTCCAAAGCTCATCACTACAAAAGGAAAAAAGACACTGAAAGTGATATAAATAGGCACTAACCGCACGGAGAAAAGGTAAGTTTTTGAAGTATGAAAATTCATAAATATTAAACTACTCTTTGTATTCCAACTTGAGCGTTAGAATGGTGTCGTCAGGAAATCTCTTGCATCATTCTAACCCTTTTTTGAGTTTTTGTGTCATTCTCAGGTGCTCCTATTAGTGAACTCACCTTTCTGGGCCTTCCATCCACGAATCCTCCAACGCTATTGCCACCTCAAACGTATTCGTCAATAACTAGGGGATTGTTCTTTGATGATTTCGCATCAGGAACGATCGATATAAATGCATATATATTTTAAAGATAATTAAGATTGCTTAAAATTATGATATAAATATATGCAATGATTTTATGATAATTAAGATAGTTTCTTATCATCAAAGTGATCAAATTAGAAAAAATTAAATACCATGCATAAAACAATCATTTATTTATCATATTTGAAAAATATATATTAAAAAAAGATAAGTAAATGATTAAAATTATAGATTTTTCCAAAGGAAAATTAATTTTTTTATGATTAGTGGCATAAATGAAGGAAAATTAAAATTCTTGAATTAAATATATTTTATTTATCCACATAGTTGATTAAAGATTTTTATTTCTTAATATGATAGAATATATTTAATTTTTGATAATATATTATAATATTAGCTAAAGATATATTACAATATATTCGAATATTTTTATTTGAATCTATATATATTATTTGCAGTCGAAGGGTGCTTAGTTAACACCAAAATATTCGCGGTTTAATCCTCAATTATGCCGCATTTTATAGGATTTTTTTTTTCAAATGGACGTGCAATCATTGGATGTTGGGCTTCTTGATCGTTTATCATGAGCACTTTTTGATTTACTTCGATAACGGATGAAAAACTTTAATGGAGCCAAATTATCTCTCAAATTTAATGTTATCTGAATGATCATTTTTTATTACTCCTTAGGCAAAGGCTCTCTAAAATCCAACTAAGTGGTCCTACCTAATTCACCCACCTCGTCCACCAATGGTGTTTCTCAATGTTCACTAATAATCTCTCACAACACCATGGTTTCTGAGACTTTAAAAAGTGCCACATCGATTGTGATTACGTCGCTAAAATAAGGTCTTGAATTTGTATTCATGTCTGCACCTTCATGTCTTGAATGGTACGAAATCAAATTGACTTGTATATGAATTTGATCAGCACACATCCAATATTGAATTAGTCGGAACAAAATTTATGCAAGTGAAGCAAGAGTTGTTAATGACATTTTCGTAACTACCCGAGCAGGGGCTGGCCCTAGGTTTGAAGGGTCCGGTATATAAAAAAAAATTCTTTATATTTATATAAAAAATAATAAAATGATGTTATTAAAAAAGATTTTATTAATATAGGTTGGTGAAGGAGGAAGAAAATGTTCCTCAGTATTTTTTTTGGATATTTTTTTTCAAAAAAATACATAATAGTTTAAAAGTTATATTTACATTCTTTTTAATTTAATTTTTGACATTATTTTGTTAGTATTTATGTATAAAAGAGGATCCATTTTATTTAATTTTATTTTTATCAGTTACATTAACCCCCCCCCCCCACCCCACCTTAGGTGGGGCCCTATCCACTGCCCCTTGGTTGACCACCCTGGGGTCGTCTCTGTACCCGAGTGAAATGATCTACTATTAATGGTCGGCGGTTGATGTTTCGAGCCAGACGGGGAAAGACACTAAATGTCTTTTAAGCGGTCATTTGCTGCTGCAAAAGGTGGAGCTCCTATATAAGAAGGTCATGACCATGAGTAATGGAGTGTGGAGTGTGCAAGAGCAGATACAATAGTAGAGAAATCCTTCGACCTTTGTTCCCCTCATCTTCTCTCTAACGTGTGCTTCGCTTGACTAATCCACCCGTGATAGCATTCGGATATTGCGCAGTTCACCACGAATAATTAGTGTTTAGTTCAGGCTCAGGAGGCGCTCGTCTTAAACCCACTTTTTAGAAGAACCCAAAAATTAGATAGATTTAGAATTCTCAATTTGTTATAGACTTTGTTAAATATTAGATTGTAAATTAAATAATTGAATTAAACCATCATATCTGAAATGCAAATGTAGAATTGAAATTGGATTGGGTCACATCTAAATCCATGAATAGGTATGGAATAAGGATTACATTGGTTCAAATTATGGTTGATTTGAACTTAATTTGGCTAAAGTATGACCGAACTAAGTTCTTGAGTGAAATCAGTTCAGTCGATTTAAAATGAATTAAGATATTTTTGAGAAAATTATCTTTTCACTTTTTCTCTCCTCACCCAGCAACCCACCGCCTCACAACGTCACCTTCTCCTTTTTCCTTCTCCCTTTATTTTCTTCTTCCCTTCGCTCTATTCTTCTTCTTTTTGCTCAATTGACAGAGATTGAAGTTTGTTAATGATGATAATCTAATGAAATCTTATAAAAATCTCAAGAAATTTTGAGATATAATGACAAGTCAGAAATGGATAGAGATAATTTGTATATGAAGCTATTAATATTGAAGCAATCTTTACTAGTAGAAGCAAAAAAAGCCTTAGATGTCATAATTATTTGAAAAATATAGATGACTATTATTCAAATGCTCATGTTGTCTATAGAAGTTTGTTACCTATACCAATTACAGTGACATCAATAGAAAAGAGTTTTTCCAAATTGAAGTTGATTAAAGCATATCTATGATTAATCATGTCACAAGAAAAATTAAATAAATTAGAGATGTTGTTTGAAAAAAAAGTTGAACATCATGATTATATAAGCTTAATTGATATTTTTTAAGCCAAAACAACAAGACAGATTTAGTTATAGGCCGGCTAATTAAAAACGATAATAATATATATTATATTTTTAAACTAAAATCGAAGCAAGAAGTATTGTATTATTGGTAATATTTTTTCTTATATTTTGAAATATTCATGTTATTAACACTTTATTTTATTGTATATTTTATAGATTCGCTAAAAAATTTTGATCATACGTCGAAAGGAGGACCAAATTTAGGGCTGCAATCGAACCGAGCCGAGCCGAATACCTGAGAGTTTGAGTTTGGCTCGTTTATTATCGAGCCGAGCTCGAGCTTAATTTATCGAATATAGTGATGGCTCGCGAGCATATTCGAGCCTAATCGAGCCCTAAACGAACTTACCAAATATAAATTATTAATTAAATTATTCATCAATATATTAAAAAAATAAATTATATATTCTAAAAAATATAAAATATTTATTAAAATCTATGATTTTATTCAGAGTTTTATTGGATATTTTATATTTATTAAATGTAAAAGTGTCAAAATTATATATTTAATGTTAAATATTAATTTTATATTTTACGAACTAGTTCACGAGCTTATTAACGAGCATGTTCACGAGCTAACGAGCCGAATACTGCTGAGTTTGAGTTTGGCTCGTTAATATTAACGAGCTTTATTAAAAGAACTCGAACGAGCTTCTATCGAACCGAGACCCGAATAGCTCGCGAGCGGCTTGGCTCGTTTACACCCCTAACCAAATTTTGAAGTGTGGATGATTTTTTAGTTAAAATAATAGTATAAACTTGTAATGAGACCCCTTTTTTTTTAAGCTTGACTCAGACCACTAAAATATGAGGTACAACACTAGTTTAGTTGTCTACGTGGTTTTCCAGTTGTATTCTATGAAATAGACGTCCAAATATGATCTCGAAACACAATCAGAGTAGACAAATTAAATCTGTTTTAAAAAACTGTGACTTACTCAGGCCTCAACGTTTCCTTTTCCCAACTAGGCATCTCCTTTTTTACCTATCAACAACCCTTTTATAACTTGGCCAAGTTGGGGCAAGGATCCTCTGTCCCACAATTGCATCTGTCCTATGTTGCACATTCGTCGGCGATGACAGACAATTCGTCCGATAGCGAATTGCACACCATGGACGGCCTCCGACTGCCATCCCGAATCAAACTATATCCTGGAAGTACGTGAACCCATCCCAGCAATTGCGATATTGCTAGGTTCACCATTGAATTCGGCAAGATCGCAATTGCAGCAATCCCGACCGGTTCACCATCCCCCTAGGTATCGTTTGATTCGGGACAACGATCGGAGGCTGCCGGTAGTATTTGATCGATGAATGAATGAATCGTCAGCCATCGCCGGCAATTGTGGGACACGAGACAGATGCAATTGTAGGACAGAGGATCCCATTTGGCCAAGTTGGCACTAGGCTATTCTTCCGACTCAGTAACCCAGCAATGTAACAACTAG
This sequence comes from Boesenbergia rotunda, assembly GCA_024364735.1. NCBI lineage: Eukaryota > Viridiplantae > Streptophyta > Magnoliopsida > Zingiberales > Zingiberaceae > Boesenbergia > Boesenbergia rotunda. The sequence continues at coordinate 241,324 of JAGFNQ010001309.1, read as the reverse complement.
GTGAATCGGTAGCTCGAGCACTCTAGAGCTCGGGCATTCGGTGTCTTGACTTGGCAACTCACTCAGGACTAGTCGAAAGCATTCAACTAGCAACATACACTCGGGAGTCAAACTTTTTAAGATTAGTTATGCTTTAAAACCTAAAAAAATCTGTAAGCTTCTTAATATTAATCACATATATCAATTTGCTGAGAAATTCTATCCTTTTAATTTTGATGCACAATATTTGTATCACTTAAGAATGCAATTACACCAATAAAAGTTTAATGTTGCTGGCCATGAAAGATTTTAGTATTTATTAATTATTTTTGAATTATATTAAAGATTAGTTGAAATAAATAAATCATAAAACAATAATATAGTTTGATTGACAAATGATTTTTTTCTCCTTGGTTATAGTTAATAAATTATAACTATATTGTTTAGTTATATATTGAATTTAATATATTTATGAATGAAAAATGATATGCAATAAGAATTTGTAGCATGAAACCCAACATGAATGACGTGGCATTCTAATTATAGCGATCCCCGACGGGTACACTATGCCCCCCAGGGTATAGTTTTGTTCGGAGCGGCGGCCAGAGGCCGCCGTTGGTGTCCAAGTGGCAATCGGATGTGTATATAAAAAGTATCACGTCATTCATGTTGGGTTTCATGCTACAAATTCATGCTGCGTATCATTGCTCTTTATGAATTGGCAGGTTAATTTATGGTGTTTTATTTCTTTCTATTTCTGTGGTAACAACGAAATAAACATTTTCAACTATGAAACTTATTAAAATAACTCTTCGTAATAAGATGAAAAAAATTTGACAGATTCTATAATTATCTATATTTAACGAGAGTTGATTGAAAAAATTAAAATATAATTAATAATGAGTTTAATCTTTATTAAAAAAATTGAAGAACACAATTTTAATAGTATTTTTCTTCATACTTTTGAATGTATTAAATATTTTTATCCTTGCAGAGATAGACGAAAAGACGATGGTGATTTGATAAGAAACTCTTGAAAACTTAAGGAGCATTTCGTTTGTTCCATTTTCTATTTTAATTTTTCAAAAAATTGAAGGCAGCGTTTAGTGCATTTATTTTTTATTTTTCATAGAAAATATGATTTTCTAGAAAACTTATTTGGTTTATATTTTCTAAACTTGTGATAGGGTTGAATAGCCTGGGGCAGGCCCGGGGGATAAAGAAACTGCGTGGCACGACACGTCGGGTTGAAGTGACCCTCCTTCCCGGGCCTCGGGACTTCCCTAGGAAATGCACCCGAGAAGGTCAGCCATAAGACCCCACCCAGGATCACCCCATGAGGATGGGCCCCGAGAGCTCCTTGGGAAGCATATCCCCCGTGCGCACTCGGGCCAAACGACCCCGAGATCACCTCGGGAGGTGGAGCCCCAGTGACGACTGATAACTAGCATTTTATGTCATTATATTTGCTCATTTACTTAGCATTTTTTATCCTCTCGTACATTTAAATCATGTTTATATCATATTTTATGATTATGATCTATTTTTGGAGCTCATTATAATTTCCTCTAAATTTTGGCATTATTTCATGATTTTTGTAGGGAATTAAAGATGAACCTTGAACCAAGGCTTGGATCAAAGTAATTGGACCCAATGCAAGTGTTGAGGAGCTTGGTTCAATTTAAGCATGGTCTAATTTGAATGCTTGGTTCAATTCAAATGAAGATGGTTCACTTCATCCTACCCAATTTGGACCCAAGAAGAGGAAAGCCCATCAACATCATCCAATCCTTAAGCTCAATTACAACTCTTATTAGATTCGGATCTAATTTCTTACTCCTACCTCCTACCCACAACCCAATAACCCAATAAGAAACCCTTCCCTCATCCACTTCCTCATCCCATCGCATCTGATCCCGACGCCGCAACCTCTCTTCCACCTTCGACACCCAACTCCATCGGTCAGCGGTTGCTTCTCCACCATCTCACCACCGTCGTCCGGAGCTCCCTCACCCTCATCTCCCTCACCATTGCCGACCACTCACCATTTCCGACCACTCATCCTCAAGCCTCTTCTCCATCCCCTCTCATCTATCGCACAAGGTAGAGGATCCCGACGCTGCACCTCCTGATCTGACCGCCGGCGGTCCACCTCTTCACAGCCGCCCGCCGGAGCTCCTGTCCATCTCTTCCACTTCTCCTCCTTTTCTTTCCTCATATATTGCACAAGGGAGGATCTCGTTGGAGCTTTGGATCTCGCTGGGGCAGCAGCTCTTCATCTCACCACCGACGACCGGTTTCCTTCACTTCTCATTCTCCCTCACATCTCCTCAAGCTTCTTTCATCTTCCTTCATCCATATTCGCCGGAAGCCCGCTTCCCAGGCCCGATCTCCTCCCCAAGCGCCACAACAGCTCCTTCACCCGAAGCTTGGGTCCATCTCCGATGTGTTGGGTCAATCTCTACATTATGGTTATGCTTGTTGGTTGTTTCATATAGTTGGATGTTTGTGTTGATTAATGTTGAGTTTATTGTTGAGTTGTAATGACATTAACCTCCCATGTTTGAAATTCCATATTTTAGTCTTGGATTGGTAGATGCATATTAGGTGTTTGATGAAATTTCCCAATCATTTTTGTTACTTTAATTGTTCAACTTAGGCTAGTTTAAATTCTTAGAATACATTTCTTAATGAATGGTTGTATTGAACTTGACTCCTCATGTTTCGATTGCATGTACATAGCTTAGATTCTTTCATACATACCATGTGTTTGATGAATTGTCTCTTCCATTAGTTGGAATCTAATGTGAATTTTTCTTATCTAGGATTCTTGCAATGTTTTGTTAGTTTGATTGCTTTATATTCTCTTATGGTTATGTCTTTCGGTTGTATGCAATTAGGTTAGATTAGGTTAAGTTTCGTTAATGCTATATTTCCTTAAATGTTTCCTTTATGTTGCTTTTAGTTTCTTTGTCAAGTGTAGTTAGCCGGTTAAATTAGATTTCCTTACTTACATTGTCTTTCATTAATTAAGATTAGATTTCATACTTGCTTTGCTATTTCATTTCATAGTCATAGTTTTCAAATCCAACCCCAGTTTAATATCCAAAAGCGATAACTTGGAATCCTAAGATTATTAACCTATCATTACATTCCTTAAGAGAGACGACTCGAGTTACTCTATACTACATTAGTTTAGAGGAGTTTGACACTTTAATTGTATTTGATACTCGTGGTACGACACACGGGGCGGTCATTAACGACCGACCTCAAATATTGACCCCCTCCTTGTTTACGGATAAACATCCCCGTTATAAGGAGTCATCACGACCCTTGAATACTGTAACGGGTCAAAGCGTAATAACGGCGCAAACCGTTTCAAAAACTATCTAGTAACCGCCAAAAGAGGGGGGGCAACGTGGCTCAAATCGGGGAGATGTGGCACAGATCGAGGGAGCATGCCCAGTCTACCTCCATCGATATAAAAAGTAGCTCAGCCCCTCCGATAAAGGGGTTATGCACTATCCTTACTTAGTACTTTTCTCCTTCCTAGTTGCCTTTCCGTCGGACAACCTTCGGCGTGTCCCCTAACGTTCGTGTTAATCTCGCAGGGAGAAGAGTTCCTCCCCTTCACAGGGATTTCTACGGGGGCAGAACCTCAGTGGTTGACCATCAACGATGATTCCTTCCGGAATAACTTGTTTTTCAGAAAAAGATATAACGTTTTCTGAAAGAATAAAATAAAATCATTTTCTAAAAAATTAGAAAATACAATTTCTTAAAAATGAAAATAAAAAAATGGAACAAACCAAAATACCTTAGGGGGCGTTTGATTTGTTTCATTTTCCATTTTCATTTTCCAGAAAACTGCATTTTTTAGTTTTCTGGAAAATGACTTTTTTTCATTCTCCAATTTTCCAGAAAACGCTATGTTTTTTCTGAAAAACAAAGCTGAAAAATGCAAAACAAACATGTTTTCCAGAAAATCACATTTTCTATGAAAAATGAAAATGAAAAACAGACTGAAAAATACAAACCAAACGCCCCCTTAGATTTTCTCATTTTCTGAAAAATAACTTTATTTTATTCTCTAATTTTTCAAAAATTACTTTTTTTTTGAAAAATAAATCTAAAAAATAAAAAACAAATGCGCTTTCTAAAAAATCATATTTTTAATGAAAAATAAAAATAAGCATACCAAACAAAGTCTTAAAATTTTAGACGGATAATGAGTTTTATTCAAGGGACCTTGTTGATTGCATCTTTAGCATACATAGGCATTCACTACGTGTTCGCCATGCAACTGCATGTTTCATCTCAATAGAATTGACACCAATTTAAAATGTTTTTCGAAAAAAGTTGCTTCAATTACGGACGATGTGGGACTAAAAACTAATTAAACTTCAATCCATCGGCATTAGTACCATAACAAATATTATGGACCTTCAATCCTACGACCATATGGCCCTACTCAGACCTGACTCCTTCTCGTGCCCTTCACACACTTCTCCACCTTTGCTATTCCACTGCCTCCTCGACACCTCTTCTTCCCTTGCCCAAAAACCCAAACCAAACACTCATTTTTACTTCTACCGCAAAACCCTAGATAGCTCGCAAATCCTAGCATTCCCAGTCTCCTAACTGCTGCCCTCCGATGACTAGAGGAAGGGGTTGGAGCTTGAGAAGAGGCTCTTGGAGTAGGAAAGTCTGAAATAAGAGGAAGGTTTAATTTTATCCATCAAATCAAGACTTATATACCTTATGTGATATAATTTTACCCATTTACATCGGTTAAGCATCCACATCAGTTTTTTTTTTCAAACAAGAATTTATTTTAAATTTTAGTAAAGTTGATAAAAAAAATTTGCATCAGCTATCCTACGAATTTCTTAAATTTAGATTTTATAAATAATAGGAATGAAATCTATTTCATAAAATTTAAAATATTATTTATTTTGGGAGAGAGAAAAAATAACTACCCTACCAATTTCTTAAAGTTTGATTTTATAAACACTAGGAATGAAATTCATTATCTAAATAATAAAATATTATTTATTTTGAGAGATAGAAAATATATTTTTTGATAGAGATTAGATGTAGATGCTCTTATGGGTCATTTATCTACTGACTTAAATTTTCTTGACCTGAGACATCTTACTTCATCAGTAAAATTATGATTTACTTCCTCTGAATATTTGTGGAGTCGAGATCAGAGGGCGCTAAGGTGACGATTCCACTTTTTTTACATCTTACGGGTCATTTATCAATTTAAATCCCGTACAGTAATTCGAACAAGAAATCATTTTGAATAAAAGTAACTTTACCATTAATATTTAATCAAGAGATTAACCATTTAATATCATATTAAAAAGCTTTAAATAGAAAAATGCTTCTTTAAAATCATAAGTGAACAAAGTTTATATAAGAAAATTTTAAAATTTAATTTATGTGAGTTCTTATACGAGAAACCTCATAAATAATTAGTGCATGCTGCTTAAAGTGGTGAACACAGTTTTATTAGTAAAAGACGAAAAAATAATTCCCTTTGTGTAATTGTGCTCACCACGGAGTTGTATATACCACATCTCACACTTATTTATATCATTTCTCATCGAAAGTAACATTAATAATGAGCGATGTATGACTAAAACTAGTCATACATGGGATAGAGAAACTCTTGGGCCACTCAAACTTGTCAGAGACTACCCACTCGATCGGGCTAGGCAACTCCATTCGATAGTCCAGCGTACGGCTACGCAATCGGCTTGAGGACTTGACAGCGCTGACAATCCGATATATATTCTTCCCCAGATAGCAACTAGAAATAAATTATAAATTCAAGCAAGCTCGAGAGATATATTTGAGTTATTTTCATGTAATTTCAATTCCAAAAATTCAATCGTCTCGAAGAATGTTTCTAACACTTATTTAACACTCTCCTAATATATTTTGTCCACACCCCTTGTCAACTACTGCAAATGTTATTGTTGGACAACCAACAATCATATTACCAATCGTTCTAGGCCTTCCTATTAACTGCTTAAGCCTAAAATAAATTAAAAGTCATATGCAACTGTTTCGGAAGGGAACGATACGGATGATAAATTATCAAAGTACATCCCACGAGGACGATGATAGGAAAAAGATGCTCACGTCCTATGAAATTAACACGAGAGTTAAAGAGAACACACCGGAAGGTTTTCCGGCGGAGCCCACACCGACGCTCAAGTCAGAAGTTTTATTTCTTTTCGGAGGACAACGAGGAACCAAAATTTGCTCTAAGTTTGGAATTCTTACCCCTTTTACCTGAATGCTGAGGCATCTTATATACCCGAGGTTTCAATCACACGTGTCCCCATATTCTCTTCCATATTCCTTAATTATCGGTTACTTGATAGATATCCTATCTTTTGGTAGCTGTCGCTACGATCATTAATTAAGACCTTAAGTACCGCACGTTGTGGGCAATAATTATCCGATGACTTTCCTGTTCTGGAAAAAGGAACGACTACTTGACGTCGGACTTTCTGACTCTCCTGAATCAGTCTCGGAGTCTCAACTCCCGAGCTGACCTCAGGGCCTTCCTTTGTTTTATCGAGATGGTCTCAGGAGTCCGACACCTGTACTGACATCGGGGGCTTTCGTCTGCTCTCCTGAGGTAGTCTCGGGAGCCCGATCGTCGGTCTGACCTCGCGGCTCTAATTCACTCTCCCGAGATAGTCTCGATCTGACCTTGGAGCTCTGGCTCGACGGGCCCTGCCATGTAGCTTCTCCATGCCACGTGTCCACCCCGGAATGCTAATCCCCATCACAAGTCCTCCCTTCAAGTCTAATCGAAGGAAGTGTGGCTGACTGATTAGGTTGGTGGTATAACGAGAGGAGGCTACGCATCCGCGGGACCCATATTGTCTCTTGGCGGCTTGCCGGGTTAGAGGAATTGAAAGTTGAAACATTCGTCCCTCGGGTCGAGGCGGTCCTTTAGAGGAATTGAAATTTGAAACATTCGTCCCTCGGCCTGAGGCGGTCCTTTGAATTTGTTCAAAAAGGCTCTGTGAGTTCCGAGACGAAACAATGATAGCTGTCTCTCACCCATTAAAAGCGCATGGGTATCTTAATGATGAGGAGACCTTTCAGCGAGTATGATATTGCCACGTGGACAGATCTTTTCTTCGTGATCTCCTTCTGATACGCGGCGCAGGGCCATACCAAATGATGACCATAAAGAGTAGCGACACCTCGAGATGAGCAATTATCACCGCCCACGTGTTGTGCCCCTATTGACCACACGAGAGCGGCTTCTTCTCTATAAAAAGGGGAGACGAAAGCATCCTCCCATCTTATTGCATTGTTGATTATCATAGTTCACACATCGTTCCCACCTACTAGCATTTTCTTTCACTCGGGCTTCCTCTTCACGCGTAAGTTTCATTCATCCTCCATCTTTCTCTTCCTCTTTCATTTAAAATCATGGGCAAGGGGAAAAAAAGATTAAGATAGGAAGGAGCAGCCGGAAAAGGAAAGGATTTACCATCTGGAGTGGTATGAAGTCACTTCGTCTAAGGTTAAGTCAAACACCTTCAGAGCTGCCTGTGAAGCATATGACATTCCGACGGAGTTGGATATGGAGGTCCCTAGGTTGGACCAATCTCCCGTAGAACTTCTCTTAAGGTTTTTCACCTTTTTCTTAGGGCAAATAGAGTTTGGTCTCCGCTTTCTTCTTCCCCCCTTTTTCATGGCTATCTCCGCTTATTTTGACATCCCATTGCACCAGATTGTTCCCAACACCTTCGCTTAGATGGGCGGGGCGTTCATCCTCTTCCAGCTCTTTAACATACCTTTGACCCCTCGCTTCTTTCATTTTTTCTTTCTCCCAAACCTGGCATCCAGAGGGGCGTTTAGTTTTACTGCTCACCCTGATCATAAGTTCATAGGAAGCCTTCCACCCTCCCACAAGGGCTGGAAGGAACGCTTCTTTTACATTTGGTTTCCCGAGTGCCCCTTCTGTCCAATTCGTTGGAGGGAAGACCTACCCCCTCTCCCAGAGCTAGGGTACTTCCAGCAAGATTCGGGGTACCAACAGGCTATAAGGGTCCTGGCTGACATGGAGTTTCACGACCCCAGCCTGATGCGGTGCGAAGAAATACTGTATCGGGCTGGGCTCAGCTCCAAAGCCACCAGCTTTAGCCGTAGTCTTAGTAAGCTCATCCTTTTATTAAATACTTGTTGATTCAATTAACTGATGTCTTATTGTTTTTGTATTACAGAGGACATCATGCTATCCCGGGCAATGAACAAGCTCCTCAAATGGGAGCTGGCCAACGAACAAGCCTTGGCTCCTCCTTCCGCTGCTCCCCCCTCCGTAACCGAGTCTTCCGAAGGTTCCAAACATATTCCAGGCGAGGAGTTGACCACTTCCAAGCCTTCTGTCATTCAAGAGATTGCCCCATCTTCTGTTCCCACTGAGGAGGAAGGGGGCGACAAGGCTCTGCCAGTTCAGGCTCCTGTGGCAGCGCCAAAGCCCTCCAGGAAGGTGAGCCAACCCCTACCAAACGGTCGTGCCTCATTTTGCCTGCCAAGAAGGGGGAGGAGGAAGAGAATGTTGAGGCAATCTGTGGTCCGGAATGACCAAGTGTTTTGATATTTGGGCAAAGGGTTTAAGTTAGGTTTACCCTTGTTATCTCATATGTGTATGTTGAGTGTGCTGGATGTACATGTTACACATATGGACTTGACTGGACGTCCTCAGTACGGTGAAGGGTGGCATGGAGACAAGTTGGAGGCTTGTGTGCGCACCTGAGGGACCTTGGAGAGCAGGGACGATGAGCTGAGGGGCGCGGACTTCGAGGCATACGTGAAGGATAACATGGAGACAAGCTGGAGGCTTGCGTGCATCCGAGGGACGGGAGCCGAAGATGAAGAGGGCGCGAAAGTAATAGTCGAGGCTGCGGATGAGGAGTCAGTCGAGTCGTGAGGGTACGAGTGCTATATGATTGTACTCGGGAAAGTCTTAGGGTTTGAGTGTGGAGTGAAATGTACTCGGGAAGGGAAACCCTAGGTGTGTGAGTGGGGCAATCGACTGCCATTTGGGCAGTCGACTGATGAAACTCACAGAAAGGTTCTGGCCGGGGGACCAGTCGACTGCCCTGGGAGCAGTCGACTGGTAGCGGCTGGTGAGTTGGCTGAAATTCGAACGTTGGGAGTTGCAACGGTCGAATTTCAGTGACACCAGTCGACTGCCCTAGGAGCAGTCGACTGGTGGCGAGGGTTTCAGTTTTAGTCCTATTTAAAGAGGACTTCGTGGTGGTTGAAACTCTTGACGAAACAAGCTTGGTTAAGACTTGTTAGTAGTCTCTTTGTGCTCAGAGTGTGCTTGGTGCTGTGGCGAGGTTTCTCCACCCACAAGGAGCAACAAAGGCTAGCCAGAGGTTATCCGGGGATTGATCCACTGACGGATTCTTAGATTAGTCACCCGTCCGGGATGGATACCAAGTAAATCGGTTTGTTAGTCTTATTATTTTGTATTTCCGCTGCACAACTAACAACGTAGGTATAAAAAGAATCGACGAAACGCTATTCACCCCCCTCTAGCGTACGCAAGCGATCTATCAGAGAATGCACCAGAAGACCATAGACGGAAGCCAACGGTCCCCTCGGCGAATCCACGCAAAAGAACCCGCCCGACCAAGGTGGCGACAGACGATGAGGGCACTATTTCTCTCTCCATGCACTACTAGGGGTTGTTACCAGCTATTGCGGTGCCGACGGGTGTGGTTGAGGTCCGCTCCAAAGTCCTCGAGGCCTCCAGCAACCTCAAGGGCAGGGGGGTGAGCCTAGGTGAGCCCCTGCTCACTAGCGCCCGCCTGCGCCGCAAGGTAGAGGCGGCCGAGAAGTCCGCAGCCGAGGGCCTCCAACCAGTCCAATTGAAGTAATTGCCGACGGGGAAAGGTCTGGTCGACGGGGCGCCCTCCAATACCGACGACGGCCCTGTTGATGCCTCCAGGGTACCTACTTCTCCACCGCATCTCCTACCTCAGGTTCCTCAAGGCTCCGGGTCCCCTTCAAGAATGCCATCCCCCCAGAGCCGGGGCCTTAGACTTGTGCGGAGCAGCACCGAGGAACACGCTACATCCCTCGGAGGGATGCCCTCAGCTGGGGGCGTTGCCAGCTTGTATGAAACTCTTCTCAAGGTAAGTTCCTCAGTGCCTTCCTTTTGGTTTATTGTCTTGTCTTTTGACATATATTTTTCTTATGTCAGGCCACCTTCGAGTGTCTTGCCTTGGGCCAGCTGATGTCTCCTGAGTAGGAGACCGAGTCCTTGTGCCAACGGGTGGCCGAGTTGGAGGCTGAGGTCTTTCAAGCTCAGGAGGGAGGTCGGATGCAACTGGAGGTTAGCAGGGATCTCCGTGCCAAGGTAGATCACTACCTGGACGCCCTGTAGGCCTCGGAAGCATCCCACCTTAGCATTCGCCACCGGGAGCGACTATTATCAGAGAGGGCGACAACCCTCTCAGTGTTAGTAGGAGCCCTAGAGCCAATTATATGATGATTGACTAGGGACATTTTGTATCATATTCTATTATTAATAAAGGCATGTTTGGTTATTATACTTACTTTATATTTGTGTCAAATAACTAAGTATAATAATGTCCTTGGGTAGTAGGTTCTTATCTACATTATATCGATTGGCTGAATCGATAGTGAGATGATGTAGAGAACACTACTCTAAACCATTCCTAGTTAAATATTAATATTCAAGGATAATATTAATACATGGAGACTAGCATGTAGGTCAACTGATGACTTGAGCTCACAAGTCATGGATATGTGATATCAAGTTGACACATGGGTATACATTGGAGAATGTGTACTGAATGACCCGCCATGAGAAAGTTTCATAGATTGTCATATGAGTGTCATAAACTTTCTCATGTGACTATTGGTATTAATAGTCCTTAGACCTGAAGTCACTACGATTCCCTACATAAGAAGTTATGTACTTTGGTATCGTCAAACGTCACCTGTAACAGGGTGGACTATAAAGGTGATCACTGGGTATGTAATGAATTATGCGGAGGGATGTGAGTGATGTAGATGGGATCTATCCCTCCCATATGACGGGAGTGATATATGTGGGCCCCTTGATCGAGTATGACTGCTAAAACGCATGGCCATGCTCGAATGAGTCAATATGAGATATTGAGCTCAATTGTTTGAGTGAGTCTACTCGGGGATCAAGAAACACCAGATTGATTGAGGATGTCACGGTCTATGCCTCATTTGTCAATCTAGATATCAAGGATAGAAGGACAAGGTCATACATTGCCATAGTCACGGAGGTTAATGTTGGAAATGAGATGGCTAGAGAGGGGGGGTGAATATAGCCAATCACTTTTCTATTTGGCAAATAACAAGTTTCTGCACTTAATCTTATCAGTAGCACAGCAGAAGAAATAAAGCAACAAAGCAGTGCAGTAAACCAAAATGGAAACCGTAAACAAACAATCACAATTAGCAAGATCGCTAACAAGGAGGGTTTACAAGGTTCGGGGATAACTTGCCCCTACTCCTTGGCGTGCCCTTAAGGTGGGCGATCCCTTGATCGTCGGCAGATCAAGCCCCGGTTATCACCGAATATGAAGCAACCTCCTTCTCGGTGGAGAAACCTCTCCACAGCGTTTCAATCACAGATAATGTTTAAGCTCAATGAAACAACAAGAAGGATCTTACTCAAGCACTCAGCAAGGACAAGAACACAGCAAGCTTCCCTGAGCTCCACCCAGTGGCGATCTCACGCAAGAACCCTTCTTCGTGTCTTCCCACTGTCGGACTCCCAGCTCCTTGTTCTCTCCTTCAAGCACTCAAGTAATGGATGATTGCTTCTCGAAAATCAGTAGCTTGCTCAAGATGATGAAACTTCAAGAACGCAGCAAGCTTGTTGTGGAGAACTCAAGGCGCAGCAAGAAGACAGTTCCAAAAACCTCTGCTTCCACGAAGCCATCTTCCGCCCTTTTGATCATCTACACAGCACCAGGTGACAACATCCTCCGTAGCCTCTAGCTACCACGCTGCCAACGTCAGCTACCACTGAGCCCTCTCTGGTCTTCCTGAGATCCCCTCAGCCAAGCCCCAGTCTCGGCTCCAGTCTGCAGCTCGGCCGTTGCAACCTGAAATGGAGAATCGGACAAACCTGCTCCAAGGAAAGCCTCCTTTGACCTCTCCTTGAGTGTTTGAATCCTCCCCTGTCACCTGCAGCTCAATCAGAGTGTTAGAGCAATATCAGATGTAAGTGGCAGCAAATCGGATACGTTCAGACGCGATCAAAGCGTCTGACAGTGCATTTGAATTAAAGTGATCGGTCACCGGACCGATCAGAGCTACCCCTGATCAGTCACCAGACCGATCACGCTAGGTCCAGATCGATCAGGCTCCGTCCTGATCGATCCCCAACGCTCGATTAGAAATCGCGATTTCTTTGTGACTTCTCCTGGATCGATCACCTGACCGATCCCAGGTTGTGGATCGTTCACCCGACCGATCCACCCCTTTCTTGGGCGATTTCTGAGCTTCGCAGTCCAGACCTCCTGATCAGTCACCAGACCGATCAGGCAGCCTCCTGATCGGTCACCAGACCGATCAGATCATGACCAGACCGATCAGGCTAGAGCCTGATCGATCATAGTGAGGAACCTGCGACGCTGGATCGTTCTCCGGAATGATCTGCACAGTGATCCTGATCGGTCTTCAGACCGATCAGGTTCAGATCAGCAAGGGAACTCAACCTCAACTGTTCGCTCCCTGATCGGTCACCCGACCGATCAGGAGCCAAGCAGTAGGTGAAACACACACTCCCTGATCGGTCACCGGATCGATCAGGAGCAGTACAGTAGGTTCCCACCCTCACTGTGTGCTCCCTGATCGGTCACCAGACCGATCAGTCATTGCAGGATCGGTCACCAGACCGATCCACAACAGGGCAGCGTGCCATCTTCCCTGACCGATCACCAAACTGATCCAGGGACTTAAACTTAGCCCTCCAAGCTTAGTTCTCTTCCATCTTAGCCCTCCAAGCTAAGGATTTTTCACCTAACCCTCCAAGTTGAGAATTTGCACCTAACCCTCCAAGTTAGGACTTTTCACCTAGCCCTCCAAGCTAGGACTTTTCACCTAGCCCTCCAAGCTAGGACTTTTCACCCAACTCTTCCGGATTAGGACTTTCCAAACCTAGCCCTCCAAGCTAGGCACCTGACCCTCCAAGCCAGGACTTTTCACCTAATTCTGCAGGATGGGAATTTGCACCTAACCCTCTAAGTTAGAACTTTTCACCTAGCCCTCCAAGCTAGGACTTTTCACCCAACCCTTCCGAATTAGGACTTTTCCAACACCTAGCCCTCCAGACTAGGATTTTCAACACCTAACCCTCCAGGTTAGGATTTTCCAACACCTAGCCCTCCAGACTAGGATTTTCAATACCTAACCCTCCAGGTTAGGATTTTCCAAACCATGCTTAATCCTCAATCAGGACTTAAACATAATCATCATAATCATCAACCTAAACTTAAATCGGTGTCAACACCAAAACAACAATCAGGGCCAAACTGCATCAATAATCTCTCCCTTTTTGTTGTTTGACAACCCGATCTAAGTTTAGGGATTCTCAATTCATTTCCTCAAATCCAGAATCATAGGGGAATCAGGATCCTCCCCCTACACCATGATCAACCTAAACTTAACCAACCAACACTCTCCCCCTTTGTCGAACACCGAAAAGGGGCTAGAAAGGCTGATAAGTTTAAACCATACTCCCCCTCAACCCTAGGGATATCTCAAATCAACAAGAATATGATTGACTATGGTGAAGCATACGATCACATATGGCAAAAAGATATCAAATGGCTAAACAGGCATATGTATCATATGAGCATGGTAGCATAGACATGAACATAGCAATGTAGCAAGCATGCAGATAATAGACAGATAATCAACATGGCATCTGTTGATGCAGTCTGGCCCGATTGTTGTTTTGGTGTTGACATTGATTTAAGGTTTGATTTAAGTTTGGTTGAACTAATTGTGGTTAAGTCCTGATTCGAAATCCCGATGAGTGAAGCCGGGTCCTGGTGAGTGAAGCCGGGTGATTGGAAATCCCGGTCAGTGAAGCCGGGTCCTGGTGAGTGAAGCCAGGTGATTGGAAATTCCGGTGAGTGAAGCCTGGTCCTGGTGAGTAAAGCCAGGTGTTGGAAATCCCGGTGAGTGAAGCCGGGTCCTAGTGAGTGAAGCCAAGAGTTGGAAATCCCGGTGAGTGAAGCCGGGTCCTGGTGAGTGAAGCCAGGTGTTGGAAATCCCAGTGAGTGAAGCCGGGTCCTGGTGAGTGGAGCAAAGTGTTGGAAATCCCGGTGAGTGAAGCCGGGTCCTGGTGAGTGAAGCCAGGTGGTGAAAAGTCCTAATTCGGAAGAGGTGGATGAAAAGTCCTAGCTTGGAGGGCTAGGTAAAAAGTCCTAACTTGGAGGGTTAGGTGCAAATTCCCAACTTGGAGAATTAGGTGAAAAGTCCTGGCTTAGAGGGTCAAGTACCTAGCTTGGAGGGCTAGTTTGGATGAAGGTCTAACTCGGAGGGGTTGGGTGAAAAGTCCTAGCTTGGAGGGCTAGGTGAAAAGTCCTAGCTTGGAGGGCTAGGTGAAAAGTCCTAACTTGGAGGGTTAGGTGCAAATTCCCAATTTGGAGAGTTAGATTGAAAAATCCTTAGCTTGGAGGGCTAAGGTGAATGAAATCCTAGCTTGGAAGGCTAGGTATGCGTCCCTGGATCGGTCTGGTGACCGATCAGGGAGTTGGCACGCTGCTCCTTCGTGGATCGGTCTTGTGACCGATCCAGCGATGTCTGATCGGTCTGGTGACCGATCAGGGAGTGTGTGTTTCACTCACTGCACAGCTCCTGATCGGTCTGGTGACCGATCAGGGAGCGAACACTGAGTTGTGTTCCCTTGCTAATCAGGTCCAGAACGGTCCGGTGATCGATCAGAGACTTAGGTTTTGATTAAAGAATCACTGTTCACTCAAGCCTGATTGGTCTGGTGATCGATCAGGCAGGAGCCTGATTGTTCTGGGGACCAATCAGGAGTGTGCAGAAACTGCTGGATCGGTCTGGTGACCGATCAGGCTCCTCCCTGATCGGTCTGGGGACCGATCAGGAGCAGAACTTTAATTCAAATATGTTGTCAGAAGTCTATTTTCACTGCCGATTCTCTGCTACTTGCTGATTTCTTTTTGATATGCATTGCTAAGCCTCTGTTGGAGTGTGCAGGTGATAGCAGGTGATTCAAACACTCAAGGAGGGTCAATGGGAGGCTTTCATTGGAGCAGGTTTCGATCTATTGTGTTTTCAGGTCTCAACGGCGTCTGGCGCAACTGGCAACTGACGTAGGCGCTGCTGGCAACTGACGGAGGCTCAGCTGGAGGAGTGTCTAGTGGACTGAGTGCTCAGAGAGGTCAGTGGGTCAGGGTGTGAGTCAGTGGTGCTAATGGAGCTGGCGACGTTGAGCAGGAGCTTAAGAGACAAAGCAGGATGCAGAGGAGAGGAGGCGAACAAGACAGAAACTTGGGAAGTTTGGCTAGGTTGTGTTCGTGCTCTCTGTTGCTTTGTGCTTGAGCCATCTTATTACATCTTTGTGAGCTTGTCTTCTCGAGTGTCTCAGTGCTTAACTTGTATCTTCTTGAGATCACTTGTGGAGAGGTTTCTCCACCGAGAAGGAGGCTGCTACTATCCGGAGTTCACCGGGGCTTGATCTGCCGACGATCAAGGGATCGCCCACCTCACGGGCACACCAAGGAGTAGGGGCAAGTTATCCCCGAACCTTGTATATCAAGGTGTTAGCGTTGGTTTGCTTTCCCTTTGTGTTTTGCTTGCTGTTCTTTATTTCTGCTTCTGTGCCTTTGTTTCCGCTGCTACTAATCTGATCACAGGAAGAAAGTTTTAAAAGAGGGGGCGATTTGAGTGTTTGGCTATATTCACCCCCCCCTCTATAGCCATCCATTTCCAACAAGTGGTATCAGAGCTTGGGGCTCTATACAAGCGGATTAACAACCGAGAGCTAACAAGGATGGCTGTGAGTGAAGGTTTCAGCACCAGCAGACCACCCTTCCTTGACGGATCTGATTTTTCATATTGGAAGTCAAGAATGCAATTTTATTTGAAGACAAACATGAGCATGTGGTTTGCTGTCAAGGAAGGTTTTTCCACTCCTAAAGATGCTGAGGGAAAAGAGATGAACTTCTCAAGTTGGTCGGCAGATCAAATCCAGGAAGGTGAAGCCGATGCGAAAGCGGTGGTAACTTTGCAATGCGGGTTGACCAAGGACCAACTAATCAAAGTTGGTCCCTTCACAAGTGCTAAAGACCGATGGAGCAAGATCATTGAGCTCCATGAAGGAACTCAAGACACCCGGACTGCCAAGAAGGACCTCCTTCTCAGCCAACTCCAAAATCTGTCCATGAAAGAGGAAGAAACTGTAAGTATACTTCATGGTCGGTTTAAAGAGATACTCAACGGTCTCCACTCCATCAATGAAAAGGTAGAAAACCGAGACTTAGTAAGGTATATTCTCAAAGCCTTCCCTAGGAATGCCTTGTGGACATCCATGGTGGATGCCTACAAGGTGTCCAAGGATTTATCTTTTGTTAAGTTAGAAGATCTATTTTGTGAAATGGAACTACATGAGATCTCTAACAAAAGTTTAAAAGAGAAAGGTATTGCTTTAGTGGCAGGTGACAACAAGAAGAAGAAGAAGGGGAAGAAGAAGGAGAAGGAAGTCTCTTCATCTTCATCCTCATCCGAGTCCGAGGAGGAGGGCAGCTGGTCTTCTTCCTCCAAGATGACCAACTTTGTTAGAAGGATGATGAGGAAGAGCCGGCGCCTCAAGGGTAAAGGTAACCCGAGTATAGTTAAAATTGATAAGTCTAATGTTACTTGTTTTGAGTGCAGCAAGAAAGGACATTACAAGGATGAATGTCCAAAGTTAAAGAAGAAGAAGGATAAATCAAAGAAGAAAAAGAAGGCCTTGAGGGCCACATGGGATGAATCGTCCTCGAGTTCATCCGAAGAAGAGGAGAAGGAGAAGTACACTCATCACCGTGCCCTCATGGCCATAGAGGATTCAAATGAAGAGGAAAGTGGAGACGAATCAAGCTCCTCAACCACGCCTTCATCATCTTCGGATGATGAAGAGGTAATCTCTCCTGAGCTAGATAAGTGCTATAGAACCATTGCATCTCTAGCTAGGTTGCTTAAAAAATCCAAGAACAACGTTAAATTGTTGAAATTGGAAGTAAAAGAATTGAAATCCTCTAGGGTGGAGGATATTAATAATTTTCATGAGAAATTCTCTAAGGATGAGGATCTTGGTAATATGCATGATAAGTCCCTTGAAAATGAGAATAAGGACTTGAAGGGTGAAATTGAAAATCTCAAGATTGTTCTTGAGAAATTTTCAACAAGCTCCAAAACCCTAGACATGATCTTGAACTCCCAAAGGGCGGTTTACAACAAAGCCGGTATAGGTTACCGACCTAAAGAACCGACCTTTGTGTCATTAATGTCTAGAACACATTTTAGATCATCAAATGTTCCTAGGGTTAAAAAGAAAATGACTAAGGCATGGGTGCCAAAGTCTTTGATTGAAGGTTCTTTAGGTCCCAAAATTTAGGTACCTAAAACCTCTATCTTTAGAATTGTATAAGCATTGTTTGAGGGGGAGCATCTATCAACATGGGAGGTTGATATTTGGTGCTTCAAACCCATGACCAAAGGCAGAATTGTCATTCATATGGATGGTTATGGAAAATTCGAATTAAATGCTTTGAGCTCCATTGCTTTAGATCTTATGACAATATAATCCCTTGGGTAGTGATTTTTATGGCCTTCATGTGTTAAAGTACTTAGTCATGGTATAATCTACTTTAGTGTTTAAGTTCTTCCATGATCAAGTATGCCATGATTTTCTTGTATGTATTATGCCAACATGAAGAACACATGGTTTGTGATGATCACTATGTAAATCTCACAATATGTCACCAAACCAAAGAACATGAGTTTAAGGGTTAGGCTTAAGTTTTTCCTAATATCTTGGAGATGAACCTAGTTGAGCATGCCCTGATTTAACTGTATGTGTTTAATATTTATCTATGACATGAAAATTGTGGTTAAGAACAGCATGCTCACATATTTTATGATGGTTCAAAAATCAATACTCAAGTTCCATGACTTGTTTGCTTTTTCCACTTAACTGATATCAAATCCAATGTCACTCATATGCCTAATATCAATTGTACTAAGGTATCAGTACTTAAGTGTAGATTGGATTATCAAAACTGCTTGGAATAAACATGATCATGCTTAGAACATATTGATGATGGTTTGATTCAAATCTGTTTTTGGATTGTTTTTTTTAATCCATAGAAATTCTTGATCTTGAACCCATAGAATTCCTTGACCTATAGTTTGAAGGACATGAATCATGTTGTTTGTTGTGGTTAAGGGAAATGAATTGTGTTTAATGGAATTCTGTCTTGGGTTAAATCTGTTTGCATTAGGGTTTAGAGGGTTTAAAAGTTGAAGCAGATTAGTTTCTGAAACTGATCAGTCTAAGAAAACATACTGTATCAGACCTGATCGATCCACCGACCGATCAGGACTCACCTTGATCGGTCTGGAGACCGATCAGGGATCACTCTGATCGGTCCGGTGACCGATCAGATCAACACTGATCTGTAAGTTCCATGATTGGGTCAAAACTCCTCTGTCCGATCTCCTCTTGTCGAATTGTATCAATTTAATGATCATACTACCAACAAACATGATACAATCCATTTACAATTGAAACATATTTGATCATCCATTGGTACAAACCTGGTACTAAGGGAGCACAAAATTGTTTAAGTGATACAAACCTGGTACTTAATAGTGATTTGATACAAACCTATGTTGGAATGTTCAAATTCATAAGAAAGGGTTTATTGAGTCATGACTCTTGTTCTTAATGTCGTGTTTCAGAAATTTTTCTAAAACGACGAATATCAATAGAGTCCTCTCTCCTGTTTTGGGATGCAAATTGTTAATGCAGTCTGATCAGGAATGTATCAGAGTTTTCAAAATTTTTCTGAAATCTAATCGCTCCCCAGACTAATCAGATATCCTTCTGTATCACGTAATCAACAGATCTGGTTGGTCACGGAGACCAATCGGGACTATATATCAGATACAGATGCATTCTTTACTTGTCATATGAAACATATACATACTTGACCATGATATTATTTGGTATATGTTTTCATATGCAATTCAAAAATCTACACTTATTGTTGTATGATGCATATACATTATTGCCATGATACATTTATGGTATATGCCTCTCATATGCAATTCCAAAATCATAACTTGATTATTTTAGATTTGGGGAGAGACCCGTGGTTTGAGGGGGAGGTATGTTTAAACTTAATAACCATACCCTTTTCGATGTTTGACAAAGGGGGAGTAATGGTTGATTAAGTTTAGGGTTATTGTAGGGGGAGAATCTTGATTCCCTTACAATAATTGAACTGCCTTCAAAGTGATCATTAATGCCTAAACTTAAATCAAGTTAAATCGGGTTGTCAAACAACAAAAAGGGGGAGATTGTTGATGCAGTCTGACCCGATTGTTGTTTTGGTGTTGACATCGATTTAAGGTTTGATTTAAGTTTGGTTGAACTAATTGTGGTTAAGTCCTGATTGGAAATCCCGGTGAGTGAAGCTGGGTCCTGGTGAGTGAAGCCAGGTGATTGGAAATCCCGGTGAGTGAAGTCGGGTCCTGGTGAGTGAAGCCAGATGTTGGAAATCCCGGTGAGTGAAGCGGGTCCTGGTGAGTGAAGCCAGGAGTTGGAAATCCCGGTGAGTGAAGCCGGGTCCTGGTGAGTGAAGCCAGGTGTTGGAAATCCCGGTGAGTGAAGCCGGGTCCTGGTGAGTGAAGCCAGGTGGTGAAAAGTCCTAATTCGGAAGAGGTGGGTGAAAAGTCCTAGCTTGGAAGGCTAGGTGAAAAGTCCTAACTTGGAGGGTTAGGTGCAAATTCCCAACTTGGAGAATTAGGTGAAAAGTCCTGGCTTGGAGGGTCAGGTGCCTAGCTTGGAGGGCTAGGTTGGATGAAGGTCTAACTCGGAGGGGTTGGGTGAAAAGTCCTAGCTTGGAGGGCTAGGTGAAAAGTCCTAGCTTGGAGGGCTAGGTGAAAAGTCCTAACTTGGACGGTTAGGTGCAAATTCCCAACTTGGAGAGTTAGATTGAAAAATCCTTAGCTTGGAGGGCTAAGGTGAATGAAATCTTAGCTTGGAAGGCTAGGTCTGCGTCCCTGGATCGGTCTGGTGACCGATCAGGGAGTTGGCACGCTGCTCCTTCGTGGATCGGTCTGGTGACCGATCCAGCGATGTCTGATCGGTCTGGTGACCAATCAGGGAGTGTGTGTTTCACTCACTACACAGCTCCTGATCGGTCTGGTGACCGATCAGGGAGCGAACACTGAGTTGAGTTCCCTTGCTAATCAGGTCCAGAACGGTCCGGTGACCGATCAGAGACTTAGGTTTTGATTAAAGAATCACTGTTCACTCAAGCCTGATTGGTCTGGTGACCGATCAGGCTGGAGCCTGATTGGTCTGGTGACCGATCAGGCTGGAGCCTGATTGGTCTGGGGACCAATCAGGAGTGTGCAGAAACTGCTGGATCTGTCTGGTGACCGATCAGGCTCCTCCCTGATCGGTTTGGGGACCGATCAGGAGCAGAACTTTAATTCAAATATGTTGTCAGAAGTCTATTTTCACTGCCGATTCTCTGCTACTTGCTGATTTCTTTTTGATATGCATTGCTAAGCCTCTGTTGGAGTGTGCAGGTGATAGTAGGTGATTCAAACACTCAAGGAGGGTCAATGGGAGGCTTTCCTTGGAGCAGGTTTGGATCTATTATGTTTTCAGGTCTCAACGGCGTCTGGCGCAACTGACAACTAACGTAGGCGCGGCTGGCAACTGACGGAGGCTCAGCTGGAGGAGTGTCCAGTGGACTGAGTGCTCATAGAGGTCAGTGGGTCAGGGTGTGAGTCAGTGGTGCTGATGGAGCTGGCGACGTTGAGCAGGAGCTTAAGAGACAAAGCAGGATGCAGAGGAGAGGAGGCGAACAAGACAGAAACTTGGGAAGTTTGGCTGGGCTGTGTTCGTGCTCTCTGTTGCTTTGTGCTTGAGCGATCTTGTTACATCTTTGTGAGCTTGTTTTCTCGAGTGTCTCAGTGCTTAACTTGTATCTTCTTGAGATCACTTGTGGAGAGGTTTCTCCACCGAGAAGGAGGCGGCTACTATCCGGAGTTCACCGGGGCTTGATCTGCCGACGATCAAGGGATCGCCCACCTCACGGGCACGCCAAGAAGTAGGGGCAAGTTATCCCCGAACCTTGTATATTGAGGTGTTAGCTTTGGTTTGCTTTCCCTTTATGTTTTACTTGCTGTTCTTTATTTCTGCTTCTGTGCCTTTGTTTCCACTGCTACTAATCTAATCACAGGAAGAAAGTTTTAAAAGAGGGGGCGATTTGAGTGTCTGGCTATATTCACCCCCCCCTCTATAGCCATCCGTTTCCAATAGCATCAACAAACAGTAAACACGTGAGCAAGCAACATCCTAAGCAAGATAGAACAGACAAGAGTCAGGATGTACACATCCGTCAAAAACATCAAACACGAACATAGAGCGGTCAATCGTCAGCTGGATCATCGTCCGAATCATCAATGTAGATGATATCTCCTGGTGAAGGGCCACTGAGAGATGCACCATCAGGAAATGTATGATGATACCACTCTTCATACCATCTGTCCTGGAAGGAGTGCATCTCAGAGACATCAGAGGCTAAAGCATCGAGACGGCGATCAAAAGTCTGAAACTCGGAGCGGACCTCCTGTCGCCAGAGCTCAGAGATATGCAATTCGTGCTGCAGCATCCACTCTAACTCCATAATCTGCCATCGGAGGTCAGGAGCCCACTCATCATAATCATCTATATCAGCGGGCTGCTCCTGGGAATGGGCTGCTCCTGGAAACTCCCCCATGTGTCTCTGATTCTTCCAACGCAACCCTCATGATCCGACAACAATACCAGACTGGGCCAGCATGCGACGATCAAGTTGGCAGTCCTATCGCACCATAGATACAGTACGACCCTGTGAAACATCGATCCCAACGGACTGCAGCCAGGCAGTGATGATATGGCCGAATGGCATATAGATCGTCTGGCCATACCTCAGACCATGAACAATGATGGAGAAATAAATGGACGGTGCTATGTCAAAATCTAACTGCAGATGCATCCCGTAAAGCATCAGGCAGTGGAATGGATGGATCTCATCAAGATGCTTTGAAGTAGTTGGAAGAAGACAATTTGTGATAATCTTAAACAGAACATAATCAATGGGAGATAGATGGAGAGTAGGAAATGTGGGAAACGTACGGGTGTGCGCACCAGAACCCCGTGGCCTGGGGCGGCCTAGAAAATGCTCATAGATGGAGTCAGGAGTGACTCCAGTAAAGGGGACAGGAAGAGGGTCAGGAAGATAGGGATAGAGCGAAAAGTCATTATTGGAGCGACGACAACCTAGAAACACAGTGAAGGCTGATAAGGTAAAGTCAAGATCGACACCGGCGACACGGGTCCGCCACCCCGTGCCCTCCCCATTGGCCAGATTATTGTAGAATTCAGAGACCAAATCAACATTGATTGACCTTTCCAAGAAAAGGATGTTTTGAAGCTCATAGTACTCAATGATTCTTCTCACTGTAGGACAATGTTCATAAACAAAAGTTTGGTCCACTGACCGACATGACATTAGTTTAAAGTTGTGCCAATGAAAGTCTAGGGCATAGAGAATGTTCTGAAATCTAGTATGCGGGAGAGATGGAGGCCTCGGAGGAGGTGTAGAAGACGAAGGGCCTTTGCCCTTAGAACTATCCTCCATAGGTTCCTTACCCTTAGAAGACTTTCTATAGATTGGATTCAAGAATTGATCATATAAGATAACACCCAATCAGAGATAGAAAATGAGATGAACGATAGATTTGTTCATATGATTAAGTATGGAAAGAAGGTTCACGGCAAGTGCAATAGGGTCATGGTACAACAGCAAGAACAAGAACCAAAAACATGGTTAGTTTCACAAGACATAGTTCATGAGCTTTTTGAAAAGAAAAACTAAGCCAAAAACTTACTTAGGTGCCATGGAGAAGTTCTTAGATCGGAAGAACAAGCTTGCGCAGAGAGAGACTCGGCGCAAGTGATGATCGCGAGGTCCTTCGGCGAGAGAGAGACGCAGGACGCAGGAAGAAAAACAGGGCTTGGAGAAGACTCCTTATCACCGCACACTCACGAAAGGGACACGAGGGCACTAGGAAAAGCTCTCGCACAGGGTTGCGCAAGAAGGGTTTTCGGCGCTAGGGTTCGGGAGATGGAAGTGTTTCGCGAAGTTATTCGGTTGGTGGATCGATCCACCAACCAGAATTTAATATGTCTGAACGGATCACCGTTCGATCTGATCGCGCCCAGACCGATCAGGCTCTAGCCTGATCGCACTGACTTGGGCCTGATCGGTCGGGAGACCGATCAAGTGCGCTCCTGATCGGTCGGAAGACCGATCAGGACACGAGCAGTAGGGTTCGGAGAGAAACCTGTGAGCCCCCTGATCGGTCTGTGGACCGGTCCCAGCAAGGTGCCAGATCGGTCCGGGGACCGATCCAGACTAGCTCAGTACACTTGGTCAAAATTTCGGAAAGTCACTGCTAGTCCTCTGATCGGTCTGTGACCGATCAACGCAAAAGGAAGCCAGATCGGTCCGGGGACCGATCAGTCGTATGCCTGATCGGTCCGGTGACCGATCAGGGTTCCTAATACGATCTGAATTGACCTGAAATATTCAGTTTCAGAATTTCTGAATCTCCCCAAGAAGATCTGATGAAGTTTATCGAGCTTGGACATGATCTCATGACTAAAATTTATCCCTGAACGAGGATCAAAGGTCCTTATGGGTTCAACAATCACTTTGACCCATCCAAATGGAGTCAAACTCAAACAACAATCAATCAAGCAAATTCAATCAAGTTTTGGTTCCAAATCCAAGTTTCCAATCAAGTTTCCTTGATTGGAATGTCCAAGTATGATCATGGAGCCAAATACACATATGTTATGCATTGGTTTTCCCCATACTTGGTCACCACAGTGATTATTATCTCGTCAACTTAATTTTTCAAGGGATGCAATGACATTTTGAGAAATTTAGCTGAACCTAACATCTCACCCCATATCTAGCAAACAAAAACGTTTTGGTAACCCTTATAGTTTGTGTGAGATGTCCCCAAAGTTACCCAATTGTTTCCCAACAATTTCGAAATAATCATGAAGGGTTTGATTACAATTTGAAAATCATGAAGCGCGACACATTCCCAACTCCCTTATTAAGAAACTAAACTCATTTTCGGGAAGTGGTTTAGTGAAAATGTCGGCTAGGTTTGATTTGGACTCTACATGTGAGAGTACAATATCTCCGCTAGCTACATGATCCCTAATGAAGTAGTGTCTTACTTCAATGTGTTTGGTCCTAGAGTGATGAACTGGATTTTTGGTTAGATTGATTGTGCTAATGTTATCACATAACACTTGCACACCCGTGTAACTCAATCCATAGTCCTCTAAAGTATGTATCATCCACAATAATTGTGATACACTCTCTCCCATGGCGATATATTCTGCCTCGGTCGTGGAGAGAGCAACGCAATGTTGCTTCCGACTTGACCAACTTACTAAGGACGAACCTAAGAATTGGCAACCCCCACTTGTGCTCCTCCGGTCCAACTTACATCCAGCGTAGTCGGAATCCGTGTAGCCAATCAAATCAAAAGAATCGGTACGGGGGTACCAAAGACCTACACCAATTGTGCCCTTGAGATATCTCAAAATTCGCTTAACAGCGATTAAGTGAGATTCCCTGGCACAAACTTGATACCTAGCGCACATACCTACAGCAAATAGTATATCAGGTCAACTAGCTGTAAGGTATAGCAGACTACCTATCATACTTCGATATTGAGTTAAATCAACGGGTTTACCACTCTCATCATTGTCTAATCTTGTGTTTGTCGCCATGGGAGTGGTTACCTCTTTTGAATCACTCATATTGAATTTTCGAAGCATTTCTTGTGTATACTTTGATTGGTGCACATGGATTCCATCGCGAGTTTGCTAGATTTCAAGTCCAAGGAAGAAAGTCNTGATGGACTGGATTTTTTGTTTAGATTGCATTGTGCTAATGTTATCACATAACACTTGCACACCCTTGTAACTCAATCCATAGTCCTCTAAAGTATGTATCATCCACAACAATTGTGATACACTCTCTCCCATGGCGATATATTCTGCCTCGGTCGTGGAGAGAGCAACGCAATGTTTGCTTCCGACTTGACCAACTTACTAAGGATGAACCTAAGAAATTGGCAACCCCCACTTGTGCTTTTCCGGTCCAACTTACATCCAGCGTAGTCGGAATCCGTGTAGCCAATCAAATCAAAAGATTCGGTACGGGGGTACCAAAGACCTACACCAATTGTGCCCTTGAGATATCTCAAAATTCGCTTAACAGCGATTAAAGTGAGATTCCTTGGCACAAACTTGATACCTAGCGCACATACCTACAGCAAATAGTATATCAGGTCGACTAGCTGTAAGGTATAGCAGACTACCTATCATACTTCGATATTGAGTTAAATCAATGGGTTTACCACTCTCATCATTGTCTAATCTTGTGTTTGTCGCCATGGGAGTGGTTACCTCTTCTGAATCACTCATATTGAATTTTCGAAGCATTTCTTGTGTATACTTTGATTGGTGCACATGGATACCATCGCAAGTTTGCTTGATTTCAAGTCCAAGGAAGAAAGTCAACTCTCCACTAGACTCATTCAAACTCACTCTCCATGTGTCCAATGAACTCATTTAAATAGCCCTTATTGTTTGAGCCACAGATTATGTTATCGACAAATACTTGGGCTACAAAAATATTGTCACCATCTCTTCGTAGAAATAGTGTAGGGTCTATTTGGCCTCTAACGAAGCCCTTGTCAATCAGAACGTCAACAACCGCTCATACCAAGCCCAGGGTGCTTGTTTAAGGCCATAAAGTGCCTTTTGAGCTTGAACACGTGTTTGGAAATTCGGTACTCTCAAACCCCGGAGGTTGTTCGACGTAGACCTCTTCCCTAATTAAACCATTTAGAAAGGCCGATTTGACGTCCATTTGATATAATTTGAAACCACGATGTGCTGCAAATGCAAGCATCAATCGGATGGACTCTAATCGTGCCACAGGAGCATAGCTCTCATCATAATCAAGGCCTTCAACTTGACTGTAGCCCTTGGCTACCAACCGTGCCTTGTTTCTAATGATTTCTCCCTTATGGTTCAATTTGTTCTTGAAGACCCATTTGGTTCCAATAATGGTGGTCTTCTTGGGTCTAGGGACTAAGTCCCAAACTTGACTCCTTTCAATTGACCTAGTTCATCTTGCATTGCAATGATCCATCGGGATCATTTAATGCTTCATCAATTTTCCTAGGTTCAATTTCGGAAATTAGGGCAACTTCATTAACCTCATTCCGGAAGAATGATCTAGTTCTAACCCCCTGATGGATGTCTCCAATAATCTGGTCCTGGGGATGACTAGAGGCTAGTCTAGTTTGCCTAGGAGTCGGTGGTGCTTCTTGAGCGGGTTCACCAGACACAAGTTCAGCCTCAGGATCCGGCTGATCAATGGTTGTCTAGGTCCACCGTCATCAGACTCATCACCATCAACAACACTTGGAGTTTCATTCAAACTTAGTCTCCTAAGTTCGAGTTGAACTCCTTCTACATTTTCTGATTGGTCACTTGACTTTGGAATTTCTTCAAAGACCACATCAGAAGACTCTTCAACTAATCTAGACTTCTTGTTGTAGACTCGGTAGGCTTTGCTAACGAGGGAGTACCCGACTAGTATCCCTTCATCAGCCTTTGCCGTGAACTTTCCAAGGTGGTCCTTGGTGTTTAGAATGAACACCTTACAACCAAACACCCTAAGGTGTTTAACCGTAGGTGGTTTCCCAAACCAAAGTTCATGGGGAGTCTTTCCTAGAAACCTATGAATGAGGACTCTGTTTTGCACATAGCAAGCTGTATTTACAGCTTCGGCCCACAAGTAACTCGGGAGTGAGTACTCATTGAGCATGCTTCGTGCAGCCTCTTGAAGTACACGGTTCTTCCTCTCTACAACACCATTTTGTTATGGTGTTCTAGGAGTAGAGAACTCATGCTTATAACCTCTATCTTGACAAAATTCTAAAAACCTTTGATTTTGAAATTCACCTCCAAGATCACTCCTAATTGTCTTAATGGTTGATGATTTTTCATTTTCAACTCTTCTACAAAAAGAAATGAAAACATCTAAGGTTTGGTCCTTATATTTTAAAAAGTAAGTCCATGTGTATCTAGTAAAATAATCAATGATAACAAAGCAATATCTACTTCCATTCAATGATATGATGGTACTACAATCAAATAGATCCATATGAAGTAAATCTAATACATTGGAAGTACTTACATCGCTTTTACCTTTATGTGTAGATTTTGTTTGCTTACCCATTTGACATGCATCACAAAGTTTGTTTTTTTCATACTTGATGCTCGGTAAGCCACAGACTAGTCCCTTGTTGGCCAACTTCCGGATGTTCTTCATGTTCACATGTGCTAGCCTCCGGTGCCAAAGGATGGACTCTTCTTCTTTTGACATGAAACACTTAGCAGAAACATTAGTAGCACTTTTAAATGAAACTTGATAAATATTGTCTACTCTTGTTCCTACTAGTACTGTGTCCAAGGTGTCATTGTGTCTAACTAGACATTGACTTGGTTGGAAGTCAATTGTGTAACCTGTGTCACACAATTGACTGACACTTAGGAGATTAAATTTCATCCCCTTGACTAGAAGGACATTTGAAATTCTAAGACATTCAGATATTTGAATGTCTCCTATTCCTATGACCTTAAGACTACCATTGTTACCAAATGATACATTACCTCTACTTTTCTTGTGAAGTGTGGTAAACAATTATCTATCCCCGATCATGTGTTTGGAGATCCACTATCAACGAACCAAGTTGATAGATGCTCCCCCTCAATCATAACCTACACAATTCGAAAAATAGAAGTTTTAGGTACCCAAATCTTGGGACCTAAAGCATCCACTAAACATGACTTAGGCACCCATGCCTTGACAACTTTCTTTTGAGTTTTGGGTGTCCTAGATTGTCTCATGTCAGTCCTAGACATGAGAGACACAAATGAGGGTTCCTTAGGGCGGTAACCAATACCGGCCCTATTGTAGACTGCCCTTTGGACATTTAGGATCATATCTAAGGTCTTAGAGCTAGTTGAGAACTTCTCAAGAATATTCTTGAGCTTCTCAACCTCACTCATCAATGATTGGTTTTCCTCTACTAGCAGTTCATCATGCGAAACATTTACTTCCTCAACCTTAGAGGATTTCAAATTCACAATCTCATGTTTCAAAGATTTAATTTCATCTTCTAGCAAGTCAACATGCAAATCATCAATGTTATCATCTCTAGATGCCTTCAATTGATCAATTTCTAATTGCAATGCTTTAACTTTATTTTTGGACTTTTTAAGCATACTAGTTAAACATGCAATTGCTCTATAACACTTTTCAAGCTCGAGAGAAGTTACCTCTTCATCATCCGAAGATGATGAAGCCACGTTTGATGAGCTTGAAGATTCATCACTGCTCTCCTCTCCAAGAGCCATAAGTGCCACATGCCTTGTGCTCTTTTCCTCCTTCTCTTCATCGGATGAGCTTGAGGATGACTCATCCCAAGTGGCCTTCAAGGCCTTCTTCTTCTTCTTGGATTTTTCTTCTTTCTTTTTGGATTTGTCTTCCTTCTTCTTAAGCTTTGGACATTCATTCTTGAAATGCCCTTTCCTACCATACTCAAAGCAAGAAGCATTAGTCTTATCAAGTTTGGATTCACTAGTGTTACCTCTACTCTTGAAACGTCGATCCCTTCGCATCATCGTTCGCATGAAGTTTGCCATTTCGAATGAGGAGGAGTCACTGCCATCTTCTTCGGAATAGGACTCAGATTCGGAAGAGGATGAAGATAAAGAGACTTCCTTCTCCTTCTTCTTCTCCTTCTTCTTTTTGTTGGTTCGATCCCCTGCAACTAAAGCAATCCCCTTCTCCTTGGGGTCTTTGTTAGCCATCTCATGCAATTCCATCTCACAAAATAAATCATCTAACTTTACAATAGATAAATCCTTGGATACTTTGTAGGCATCCACATGGATGACCACAAAGCATTCCTTGGAAATACTTTTAAGACATACCTCACAGGTCGCGATTCTCGACCTTTTCATCAATTGAATGAAGTCCATTGAAGACTTCCTTGAACCGGCTATGAAGCTCACTTACCGACTCATTCTCCTTCATGGAGAGATTTTGGAGTTGATTGAGGAACAAGTCCCTCTTGGCAATTCTTGAGTCCCGGGTGCCCTCGTGAAGCTCAATGAGTTTGTTCCACAAGTCCTTTGCACTTGTGAAAGGTCCAACCTTGATGAGTTGGTCTTTGTTCATGCCACATTGTAGAGTGACAACCGCCTTCGCGTCGGCTTCACTCTTCCGAGTTTGTTCAGCAGTCCACCGTGAAGACTCGAGTTCTTTGCCTTCATCATCCTTAGGAGGGGTGAATCCCTCCTTCACCGCGAACCAAGTATGGATATCCATCTTCAAATAGTATTCCATCTTTGATCTCCAATATTGAAAGTCAGCGCCATCAAAGAATGGAGGTCGGGTGGTGGAGAAGCCTTCTCTCAAAGCCATCTTGTTGAAAACTCTCGGATGTTAAGCCGTATACAGAGCCCCAAGCTCTGATACCACTTGTTGGAAACGGGATGGCTAGAGAGGGGGGGGGTGAATATAGCCAATCACTTTTATCTTTGGCACTTAACAAGTTTCTGCAACTTAGAAGTCAGTAGCACAGCGGAAAGAATAGAAAACAAGGTGTGCAGAAAACTAACACACAAACAAACCAAACACAGCTAGCAAGATCGCTAACAAGGAGGATTTACAAGGTTCGGGGATAACTTGCCCCTACTCCTTGGCGTGCCCTTAAGGTGGGTGATCCCTTGATCGTCGGCAGATCAAGCCCCGGTTATCACCGGATAAAAAGCAACCTCCTTCTCGGTGGAGTAACCTCTCCACAGTGTTTCAATCACAGATAAAGTTTAAGCACAAAGAAACAACAAGAAGGATCTTACTCAAACACTTATCAAGGACAAGAACGCAGCAAGCTTCCCTGAGCTCCACCCAGTGGCGATCTCACGCAAGAACCCTTCTTCGTGTCTTCCCATTGTCGGACTCCAAGCTTCTTGTTCTCTCCTTCAAGCGCTCAAGTAATGGATGATTGCTTCTCGATCGCTTGCTCAGAATGATGGAAACTTCAAGAACACAGCAAGCAGTTGTGGAGAACTCAAGGCGGCAAGAACTCAAAACATCAGCTGTAGAACTCTGCTTCACCGAAGCTGTCTCTTGTCCCTTTTGTTTCTCCACTAAGAATCAAGTGACCTCATCTCCAGCAGCCTCCAGCTGCCTCACTGCCAACGCCAGCTACCACTGAACCCTTACTGAACTTCCTGAGCTCCCTCAGCCAAGCTTCAGTCAGCGGCTTCAGTCCTGCAGCTCCAGCCGTTGCAACCTGAGATGAGAAATGGACAAACCTGCTCCAAGGAAAGCCTCAATTGACTTCTCCTTGAGTGTTTGAATCCTCCCCTGTCACCTACAGCTTAATCAGACTGTTAGAGCAGTATGTCACACAGTAAATCAAATATCAGAGGCAAGCAACAGCGAATCGAATACGGTCAGACGCGATCAGAGCGTCTGACAGTGCAATTTGAATTAAAGTGATCGGTCACCCGACCGATCAGAGCGACTCCTGATCGGTCACTAGACCGATCAGGCTAGGTCCAGACCGATCAGGCTCCGTCCTGATCAGTCCCCAACGCTCAATTAGAAATCGCGATTTCTTTGGGACTCTCCTGGACCGATCCCAGGCTGTGGATCGATCACCCGAACGATCCACCCCTTTATCAGGTGATTTCTGAGCTTCACAGTCCAGACCTCCTAATCGGTCACCAGACCGATCAGAACATGGCCAGACCGATCAGGCTCCGTCCTGATCGATCATAGAGAGGAACCTGTGACGTTTGATCGTTCTCCGGAACGATCTGCACAGTGATCCTGATCGGTCACCAGACCGATCAGGTGCAGATCAGCAGGGGAACTCAACCTCACTTGTTTGCTCCCTGATCGGTCACCAGACCGATCAGGAGCCAAGCAGTGGGTGAAACACGCACTCCCTGATCGGTCACCGGATCGATCAGGAGCAGTACAGTAGATTCCCAACCTCACTGTGTGCTCCCTGATCGGTCACCAGACCGATCAATCATTTCTGGATCGGTCACCTGACCGATCCACGATGGAGCAGCGTGCCAGATTCCCTGATCGGTCACCAGACCGATCCAGAGACTTAAACTTAGCCCTCCAAGCTAAGTTCTCTTCCACCTTAGCCCTCCAAGCTAAGGATTTTTCACCTAACCCTCCAAGTTGGGAATTTGCACCTAACCCTCCAAGTTAGGACTTTTCACCTAGCCCTCCAAGCTAGGACTTTTCACCTAGCCCTCCAAGCTAGGGCTTTTCACCCAACTCTTCCGGATTAGGACTTTCCAAACCTAGCCCTCCAAGCTAGGCACCTGACCCTCCAAGCCAGGACTTTTCACCTAATCCTCCAGGATGAGAATTTGCACCTAACCCTCCAAGTTAGGACTTTTCACCTAGCCCTCCAAGCTAGGACTTTTCACCCAACCCTTCCGAATTAGGACTTTTCCAACACCTAGCCCTCCAGACTAGGATTTTCAACACCTAACCCTCCAGGTTAGGATTTTCTAACCCATGCCTAATCCTCGATCAGGACTTAAACATAATCATCAACCTAAACTTAAATCGGTGTTAACACCAAAACAACAATCAGGGCCAGACTGCATCAACATGGTTTTCATGGAATCATACTTTTCTAGGATAGGGTATATCCTAGCAAATGTGCTTGCAAACTTCTTAGACTTCTTAAGTGTTGATGGGTTATTTTTGGCACTAGGGTTAAGGTTGCTTGGGAACAAGTCTTTAATGGTGTCCAAGGAGAAGGACTCGGGTGTTAGGTTGGGTAGAACCTAATTTGAGTCTATGGTGTCAAGTGGGTAGAACTTCACCTAGGAAAATCAAAAATTTGGAGAAGGCATAAGTTAAGGGGGAGGTTGCCTTAAGTGTCATTGAAAATTTTGGGATATATGGTGAATGGACCTTGGGAGGGGGTGCTCCTAGAAGTCTAGATGGACCATGAACTGTGCCAAAAGAATTAGAGACGGACTTGAGTCTCAATTCTTGGGTTTTGGCACAATGTTTTTGAGTTTCATGCATGGAAATATGACTTTGGGGTCATATTGCATGAAAATTAGTTTTTGGTGTGTAATTGTCATGTAAATCAATGCTAGGGACGCATTGTGGGTTGGCATGGGCAAAGACATCAAGAGGAAACCAAAACTAGGACTTTAAGTCAAGGCTTGATTAAAGTTTTTAGCTAGTTTTGGAATGTAGCTACATTCCAACTTGAAAATGATGATACATTTTCATGTCAAACTTGAAAATTAGTGTCAAACTTGAAAATGATGATAGATACATTTTGGAATGTATTTTTCCCAAGTAGGTATGGGTACCACAAATGTCTTCACAAAATTTGGGATTTTTTTGAAGATTTGTGAAATTTCTGGCGCATTTCTGAATTTCGTCAGAAAGGATGAAATTATGATTTTCAGAGTATCAGTCAACTGCCCTGGGGGGCAGTCGACTGGTAAAGGCTGAATTTTGTATCAACAGCTGGGTATGTGTCCAAATAATGCAAAACAAGTGTATGGGGGGCTAGTACACATTGTTTATGATCATTAGGGATTGAAAGAACCAATAATTGGGATATTGTTGGGTTCTTTTTGATGTTAGGCAAAGGGGGAGAAGTTTGGGTTTAAGTTGGGAAACCAAACTTACCTTTGCATGAAACCCTAGGTTTAGGGGGAGCTGAGTTTAAGGGGGAGCATGGTTGCTCCATTCTTGGCGTAAGCGGAACCTTGGAGAGGTTCTTAAAAAGCCTTTGTAAGTCCAATGTAGGGGGAGCTTTGAAAAAGCTTTAAAAAGCCCGTTTTGGTGAAAAGTCATAACTTGGAGAGTTAGGTGTGTAAAAGTCCTAGCTTGGAGGGCTTGGTGTGAGAAAATCCTAGCTTGGAGGGCTAGGTGTGAGAAAGTCCTAACTTGGAGGGTTAGATGTGGAAAATCCTAACTTGAAGGGTTAGGTGTGGGATGCCTTGGGATTGGATCCATTTTTGCATTACATATGCATTATTTTGCTATTTGACTACTATCTTGTTTCCCTAACTTAAACGTATTGCCAAACATCAAAAAGGGGGAGATTGTTGAGACAATCTGTGGTCCGGAACGACCAAGTGTTTTGATGTTTGGGCAAAGGGTTTAAGTTAGGTTTTCCCTTGTGTTCTTATATGTGTATGTTGAGTGTGCAGGATGTACAGGTTACACATATAGACTTGACTGGACGGCCTCAGTACGGTGAAGGGTGGCATGGAGACAAGCTGGAGGCTTGTGTGCACCCGAGGGACCTTGGAGAGCAAGGACGATGAGCTGATGGGCGCGGACTTCGAGGCATGCGTGAAGGATGGCATGGAGGCAAGCTGGAGGCTTGCGTGCATCCGAGGGATGGGAGCCGAAGATGAAGAGGGCGCGAAGGCAACAGTCGAGGCTGCGGAGGAGGAGTCAGTCGAGTCGTGAGGGTACGAGTGCAGTGTGATTGTACTCGGGAAATCCTAGGGTTTGAGTGCGGAGTGGAATGCACTCAGGAATGGTAACCTTAGGTGGGTGAGTAGACCAGTCGACTGGCCTGGGGACAGTCGACTGATGGAACTCACAGAAAGGTCTCAGCCCTGGGACCAGTCGACTGCCCTGAGGGTAGTCGACTGGTAGGTGGCTGGTGAGTTGGCTGAGAATCTAACGTTGGGGTGCAACGGTCGAATTTCAGTGGCACCAGTCGACTGCCCTGGGGGCAGTCGACTGGTGGCGAGAGTTTCAGCCCGAGTCCTATTTAAAGAGGACTTCGTGGTGACTGAGATTCTTGACGAATCTTGTCTTGGTTAAAGGCAAGATAGTAGTCTTTGTGCTCAAAGGTTTGCTTGGGATTGTGGCGAGGTTTCTCCACCCACAAGGAGCGACGAGAGCTAGCCGGAGGTTATTCGGGAATTGATCCACCGACGGATTTTTGGATTAGTCACCCATCCAGGGTGGATACCAAGTAAATTTTCCGTGTTAGCATTGGTTAGTTTTTGTTTTATTGTTTTTATTGTATATTCCGCTGTGCAACTAACCGTGTAGGAAGAAAGGGGTTCGAAAATTACTATTCACCCGCCTCTAGCAAACACAATCGATCCATCAATTATGTATAACCATTGTAGGGAAGCAAAGTTCGATAGTTCCTGATGACCGGAGGTAATCCGGGTGACTGGCTAGCTAAAACTCTCGACTAGCAAAGTTGGAAGGTCCAAGCGATCGTAGCAGGGTCGGGGTGATCGGAGGGCAATCAGAGCAGCTTCCAGGGGATCAATAGAAGATGTTTTCTAGTGATCAAGGCAAGTCAAGTCAAGATCAGGTTTGACCCCTCTCCTGGCGACCGTAAGGCCTTAGGTGGACCAGAAGTGCATTTACCGTTGTCTATTGGATAACCATTGCAGCCACACGAACAACTTCCAGACGATCGAGGAGCCTCAGGTCTACCGAAGCTTGCCACGTTGGCAATATAAGGGGGCTATATAAAGGGCCTCGAGACTAGACTTTGAAATCATTTATTCACTCAATTATTTTCATCCCTATGCTTGTGCTCTCATGCTCTTTGTTCCGCGACAACGACAAGCTGCAACTCGTGCTTCATTTTCAATGGGCAACACTTAATGTAATCTTTCATTTTAATTGTGTTGTCATATTGATTTTATTTATGCTTAACATTTTAGATATTTTTGTAAGGTTTCTCTATCGTTTCAAGGTTTTCTGGAAAGAAGAAATTATGAAATAATAATCATATTTTATTATTGTTGTGTGCGTGTTTATTTCTGATCTAATTGATACATTGCTATACAAGTTGTATATGCTTACATTGTTTTAGTTCCATTAATTAATTTGTGTTAAGTTTAGTTTTATATTATTTCCACTGTGCTACTTTGCTTTTGGTTATTTTCAGCTCGTAACATTCGTAACACAATTCACCCTCTTTAGTATCTAGTTTAATCTTTCAATTTAGTATCAGAATGGATTGAATTGATAGTACGCTAAGAAAATTTAGTTATGTGTATGTCTAGGTTGGGTAAGGAGTACCTTACCTAATGCATATAGTCAAGTGGAACTAAGTGAAGTTAACTCACCTCACTTTAAACCAGTTAGTTCAAGGTGTTGTATTAAAATTGATTTAACACTAAATTCTTAAATTAGCTTTATCTTAGGAAGTAGTCATTGTTCTTATCAAAAATGCCCCTATGCCTCGCCACTGCCTTCAAATTAATTTAAGAGACTTTTGCTCAATTAGCCCAAAGCAAAACTTGAATCTAACATAGGATGAATTTTGTACTTTGAGTAGGACCAAACAATTAAATGGATTAACACAATCCAAACCTAGTCCAAACCCAAACCAAACCAAAATCCGGTTCTACACCTTAACTACAACTTAAACAAATTTGTGTGATATATTATTATGCAACTAACCCAAAGTTTACAAGAATCTTAGGGAAATATCTTTGCAGGAAAGATTCGGCATAACCCGCCCTTCCTTCTTTGATGACAACAGTTTTACTTATTGGAAGGGTAGGATAAAATATCGGCAATTTACCAAAGGGCGCACCTGAGAATAGGTAATTACCAAAAGGCGTACCATGGTTTCATTGTTACCAAAAGGCGTATTCATTTTAGTGAACTTCCTTTTATACCCCTTCCGTCAAAAATAATCTTTCTCTTTTTCTTTTTCTTTGTCAGTAACAAATCCCGAGACAACTGAATCTGCTTTTTCAGATTTGTCATTTTAAAATAATATATTTAGAAATCGGGTAAAAAACGTATAGCAAAGAAAGAAAAATTATTTCCATTAACAGAAAACTCTCTTCCAACCTGATTTTGAAAATCTAAAGTGATGATTTTTTATATTTGATTAATATAAATTAATATATTAAATAATATTTAATAAATATATTAATATATAAAAAAAGACTTAAAAATTAAAAAAGCACAGGGCCTGAAATCAGTTGATTTCAGGCCCTGAGCAGGGCCTGAAATCTTTGATTTCAGGCCCTGCATGATTATATAAAATTAATAAATATAAAAAAATAATTAATAAAGATAATAATATATATTGATCAGTAAAATTAAAGATATAAAGATAATTTACTAAAATAAGCTATGATTCTACATTATTACTGTATCGTTCTGTGCCAATTGATACAATATGAGAACATCAGTGGGTTTTCACCATTAGAAGTTTGGACACCAAAAATACCATCTCCTAGCTCAACTCTAACTATTGATATTAGGTTTTGAGAAATCCAAATATCCTAGGTCCATCAGTGAGTTTTGGTGAAAACCCACTGATAGAACTAAAAACTCCTATTGCAATATAATTTATAATCATTAGAAGTTTGGACACCAAAAATATCATCTCCCAGCTCAACCCTGTCTACTGATATAGGGTTTTCAGAATTCCAGATATGGTAGGTCCATCAGTGAGTTTTGCTCAAAACTCACTGATATACCTAAACCACTCATATAGCATTGGTGATACAACAAGATTAGAGGATTCGACACCAAAAATCTCATCTCCTAGCTTAACCCTATCTACTGATATAGGGTTTTCAGAATTCCAAATATGGTAGGTCCATCAGTGAGTTTTGAGCAAAACTCACTGATATACCTAAACCACTCCTATAGCATTGGTAATACAACAAGATTAGAGGTTTCGGCACCCAAAATCTCATCTCCTAGCTCAACCCTATCTACTGATATAGTGTTTACAGAATTCCAAATATGGTAGGTCCATCAGTGAGTTTTGCACAAAACTCACTGATATAACTAAACCACTCCTATAACATTGGTGATACAGCAAGATTAGAGGTTTCGACACCCAAAATCTCATCTCCTAGCTCAACCCTGTCTACTGATATAGAGTTTTCAGAATTCCAAATATGATAGGTCCATCAGTGAGTTTTGCTCAAAACTCACTGATATACCTAAACCACTCCTATAGCATTGGTGATACAGCAAGATTAGAGGTTTCGGCACCCAAAATCTCATCTCCTAGCTCAACCCTGTCTACTGATATAAGATTTTCAGAATTCCAAATATGGTAGGTCCATCAGTGAGTTTTGCTCAAAACTCACTGATATACCTAAACCACTCATATAGCATTGGTGATACAACAAGATTAGAGGATTCGACACTAAAAATCTCATCTCCTAGCTTAACCCTATTTACTGATATAGGGTTTTCAGAATTCCAAATATGGTAGGTCCATCAGTGAGTTTTGAGCAAAACTCACTGATATACCTAAACCACTCCTATAGCATTGGTGATACAACAAGATTAGAGGTTTCGGCACCCAAAATCTCATCTCCTAGCTCAACCCTGTCTACTGATATAGTGTTTACAGAATTCCAAATATGGTAGGTCCATTAGTGAGTTTTGCACAAAACTCACTGATATACCTAAACCACTCCTATAGCATTGGTGATACAGCAAGATTAGAGGTTTCGACACCCAAAATCTCATCTCCTAGCTCAACCCTGTCTATTGATATAGGATTTTCAGAATTCCAAATATGGTAGGTCCATCAGTGAGTTTTGCTCAAAACTCACTGATATACCTAAACCACTCCTATAGCATTGGTGATACAACAAGATTAGAGGTTTCGGCACCCAAAATCTCATCTCCTAGCTCAACCCTGTCTACTGATATAGGGTTTTTAGAATTCCAAATATGGTAGGTCCATCAGTGAGTTTTGCTCAAAACTCACTGATATACCTAAACCACTCCTATAGCATTGGTGATACAGCAAGATTAGATGTTTCGGCACCCAAAATCTCATCTCCTAGCTCAACCCTGTCTACTGATATAGGGTTTTTAGAATTCCAAATATGGTAGGTCCATCAGTGAGTTTTGCTCAAAACTCACTGATATACCTAAACCACTCCTATAGCATTGGTGATACAGCAAGATTAGAGGTTTCGGCACCCAAAATCTCATCTCCTAGCTCAACCCTGTCTACTGATATATAGTTTTCAGAATTCCAAATATGGTAAGTCCATCAGTGAGTTTTGCTCAAAACTCACTGATATACCTAAACTACTACTATAACATTGGTGATACAACAAGATTAGAGGTTTCGGCACCCAAAATCTCATCTCCTAGCTCAACCCTGTCTACTGATATAGAGTTTTCAGAATTCCAAATATGGTAGGTCCATCAGTGAGTTTTGCTCAAAACTCACTGATATACCTAAACCACTCCTATAGCATTGGTGATACAGCAAGATTAGTGGTTTCGGCACCCAAAATCTCATCTCCTAGCTCAACCCTGTCTACTGATATAGAGTTTTCAGAATTTCAAATATGGTAAGTCCATCAGTGAGTTTTGCTCAAAACTCACTGATATACCTAAACCACTCCTATAGCATTGGTGATACAGCAAGATTAGATGTTTCGGCACCCAAAATCTCATCTCCTAGACCACTCTTATTAGATGTTTCGGCACCCAAACTCACTAATATACCTAAACCACTCCTATATAATATGTAATTATATATTAAACCTTTTTATAATATTTTTTTAATATTTTTTTATATCAATGATGGAGAGCCTGAAGTCTAATGACTTCAGGCCCTCCTTGGGCCTGAAGTCATCAGACTTCAGGCCCAGGGCACTGAAAATTTTTTAATTTTAAAAATATTTTTTTATATTTAATTATTATTTATTAAATTAATTATTTATAGGATCTGAAGTTATTTGACTTCAGACCCTCTTGGGATGACTTCAGGCCCTGTGTTTGAATATGAAATTAAGTGTTTTGATAGGTTTTTTTTATATATTAATATATTTTTAAAATAGAAAAAAAATTTGAGTCCACGTCGGGCCTGAATCAAAAGATTTCAGGCACGACGTGGGCCTGAAATAAAAAATTTCAGGCCCACGCTGGGCCTGAAAGTATTGATTTCAGGCCCAGCGTGGGCCTGAAATCAATACACGTTTTTTTTTTAATTTTCAGCCAACGTTTTTTTTTTCAAATTTTTTATATATTAATATATTTATTAATATATTAATATATTAATATATATTTATTAATATATTTATTAATAAAGAGCGTGGGATAGGATATTAATATATTTATTAAATATTATTAATATATTTATTAATATTTTTTATATATATTAATATATATATTAAATATTATTTAATATATTAATTTCTATTAATCAAATATAAAAATTATTTATTTATATTTTTAAATCATGTTGGATGAGATATTTGTTAACTGAAATATTTTTTTGATGTTTATCTTACAACGTTTTCAGCGCCGATTTCATAATATATTATTTTAAAATAAAAGTCTGAAAAAGTATCTGCAGACGTCTCGAAATTTGTTACTGAGAGAGAAGAGAAAGACAGTAGATAACAGGAGGGGTATAAGAGGAAGTTCACTATTATTAAGTGCGCCCTTTGATGAAAATGAACCATGGTATGCCGTTTGGTAAATATCTATTCTTGGGTACGCCTTTTGGTAAATTGCCGATAAAATATTATCTCATGAATGATATAGAGAACTACCTAATAGTATAGGTAGGATTTGAACTATCTACAAAAGAGAATGGTGAGCTAGTTGACTTCAACAACTAGATAAGTAACTCAAAAAGAAAGACTTAAGCCAATGTTAGAGCCACAACCACATTGCAATGTGCGCTAACTCAGGATCAACTGAGTAAAGTCGAACCATTTAACAACGTTAAATAACTCTAGAAAAAACTAATTGAGTTGCATGAAGGTTCAACCAATTCACAAATTGTAAAGAAGGATCTACTACTAAGTCAGCTCTAAAATATCTAGATGAAAGAGGAAGAATCAATGAGCCAGCTCCATAGTCGCTTGAAAGAAATTTTGAATGGCATCCATGTAATTGCCGAACAAGTCAAAAATCTCGACTTGATGAGGTATACACTTAAGACATTTCTAAGGCCCGCCTTATGGATATCTATGATAATGCTTATAAAGTATTCAATGATCTTTCAATTATAAAACTAGAAGAATTCTTCTATGATTTTGAGTTCCATGAACAAACTAACCTTGATAAAAAAAAAGAGAAATTTATAAAGCTTAGTCGTAGGAAAACACAAGTCAAACTTCAAGCCTAAAGAGGAGATTGAGTTCGAATCCGAGTCTGAATCAACAACTGATGAAGATGACCTATTTTTAGAAGTCACACAATTAAATGGATGATCTGATGGAGGAAGTTTTCTCGAAAGTTTATGAAGAAAGGAATCTCAAAGAATGCTCTAACCAACGTTTGATGTATCATACATACATCGAATGCAACAAGAAAGGCCACTTTAAAACCTAATGTCCATTTTTAAAGGTGAAACAAAAGATCCTGAAAAGAAAAAGAAGAAGAGGAAAAAGAAATTTTGGATGAGTCATCATCAGAATCTATATCAGACTCAGACGAAGTCAATCTACTAGCATTGATTACAATCAGAGAAGCATTAAGTGCTAAGTGCGAGTCTGACTACAATTTATCATCAAACTCAAATCAAATAAGCAACTCAGACAAGTCAGCTGATGAGGTAACAAATACTACAACCGAAAAATTATATGCTACAATTTCTTATTTAACTAAAACCCTAGCTAAATACAAATATAAAGTTAAGACTTTACTTAAGGAGGTAAAAGACCTTAAGAAAAGACTAACTTGGACCTATTAACATAGGTTAGTCGAGTTAGAACCTTAACTCAAGTATTAAAGCTTAAGGAAAAAAAATCTAATTTGAAAAACCAAATTAGTCAGTTAAAGTCTATGTTGAGCAAGTTCACGTGTAGGTTTAAATACTTAGATTTCATGCTTAGATCTAGATGGACTGCATACAATAAGACTGAACTTGAGTTTAACTCAAGTCAAAATCATAATTCTTAATTTATGTTAGTCAAAAGAAATGCTAGAAGTAAGATGGCTTGGGTTCCAAAGTATTATTTACTCAATCAAGTAGCAAATAAATATCATTAGATACCCAAACAATATATACAAGATGGGCTTAGCCAAAGCCCTACCGTAGACCACATTACTTATAAATCTATGTAGCTAACATCTCACAAATAACTAAGGAATAATTTGTTTATATTTGAGAAATATAGAAAGATGTGAGATACTTAGAGTTATAGTCTTAAATTTAGATGCTTGTATCAGTACATTGATAAGAATATGAGCTAAAATTTTATATTGATCAAGTTAGGTTATGTTAACATGGCCAACTGATTGAAAACTTTTATCTTTTAGATAGTTAAGCTCAAAAATATTTTTCAAAATTGATTTTTGAAAATATTTTCAAATTTCATACTATAGTAACCTCTCATTGTTCTATCATGAATCAATGAAATGTGAGCGCATCTGGTGTAGTGGTATCATAGTACCCTCCACGATACTGACCGGGGTTCGATTCCCCGGATGCGCAATTTTTTTAAATTTTGTTGAAATTTAAAGCGCACCAAAAACTGCCATGGACATGGCGAGTCCAAGTGCGGTGCTAACCACCACCACTCTCTCGGCCGAGCTGGTTCTTTTCTCCCCGGCAGGGCCCGGCGCTGCTGCAGCGTCACTAGAAGCAGAGGTGGCAGTGTCGCCACCGGCCTTGGGAGCCGCCGCAGAGGTGATGGTGTTGCCGCCGGCGGATGCAGAGGCGTCGCTTCCACCGGCGACGCCCGGCGGGATGATGGCCTTGCTGACCTGGATGACCGACAGGTCATACGGCCGCGCGCCGATGACCTTGATGAGCTCGGAGTCAGGGGAGGCGCCTCCCTCCGCGGAGCCGAAGTACATGCTCTCGTCGGCCTTCTCGACGTAGTTCAACAGGCCGTTGTCACCGGCGGCGTGGCCGGAGTTCTGGAAGAGCGTGGAGATGACGGCCGATTTGTTCTTGAAGAGGCGATCGAGGGTGTCGGGGTCATAGTAGTCGAGCAGGACGTGGACGGTGAGCACGTCCTTGAGCTGCGCGGGGGAGAGCCCGGCGAGGGGCGCGACGGCGGTGTTGTCGAGTGCGAGGACGGTGGCGGTCTTGAGGCTGTTGATGTCGTCGGCGACCTTGGTGTCGATGAGGTACTTGGTGAAGGAGGAGAAGTCGGGCTCGGGAGTGAGGATCTCCTTGACGTCGAAAGCGAGGACGGCAACGGCGGCGGAGGAGAGGAGGAGGAAGGCCAGGACGGCGGCGACAGAGGAGGCCATCTCAAATTTAATGGTCTGGTGATTTATTCGACTTTAGAATTTTTTTTTTATTTTAGAAAAATTATTAAAAGGGAAAAAATTGATTGCTGTTGATTATCAACAGAGGTTGAATTTATAGGTGAAGTGTGTGCTAAATTTCGTCTTTTGGGCCAAATTATTTGGAGGACGTGGTTTATTGGATGGTAAGAAGAGGTTTCGTTGACCATTTTTATGGTTGGTTTAAAGAGTTTACTAACTTTTATGGTTGTTAATTTTAATGAGTTATCTAATTACTCTATAAATTAAATAAATATATAGGTATAAGAACAATGTCATTAAAATAAATTTTAATTGTTAATATTAAATATACCTAAAAACCTAATTGGAAATTCATTTTTATTCAATAATTTATTTAAAAAATATAATATATTAAAACAATCAAGCCAGCTATTTAATTTTCTTATACTTGGGCTGAGCCTAAGCTTGACACTGACTTGGCACAAGCACGAGCTGACAAAAAGCTAAGCTCAACGTGCTTGTGTGGTAATACTGGGCCGTGTCTA
Organism: Boesenbergia rotunda; assembly: GCA_024364735.1. Classification (NCBI taxonomy): domain Eukaryota; kingdom Viridiplantae; phylum Streptophyta; class Magnoliopsida; order Zingiberales; family Zingiberaceae; genus Boesenbergia; species Boesenbergia rotunda. The sequence goes on along the minus strand of JAGFNQ010001309.1, from coordinate 198,048 downwards.
GGGATGTAAAGGAGTTAAGTCGTTCGTGAATTATTCGAATCTTGATTTGAAAAATAGTCGAGTTTGTTAGATTAAGTTAATGAGTCGAGTTTGAGCTCGATTTCGAGTTTGAAAACATTATCGAGTCGAGCTCGAGCTTGACAGTATTTGGTTCATGAGCTTGTGAACATGTTCGTTTAGAGGCTCGCGAACACATTCGTTAAGAGGTTCGTGAACACGTTCGTTAAGAGACTGATTTATCTTATTATATATACATATATAATTAAATATCATATAAATAATAAATATAATAATATATTATTAATTATTATAATTAATTATTTTTAAACAAGTTTGAATTAAGCTTGTTTAATTTTTAAACACACTTTTTTGCACCGAATTCAAGCCGAACTCGAACTATTTAATTTTATAACGAATCAAATTCGAGCTTAAAAACTAAAGTTGGAATCGAACTTGAGCCCAAGCTCGAGCCTAAAAATAATGAACCAAGCCAGAATTCGAGTCTTTCATTGTTCGACTAAGTTAGTGTCACGCCCCCATAGGCCCGGGCTCGCTCGAAAATCGTGCAACACCTCTCCTGAGCTACGGACAATCTGAAACTCATACATACAACACTCCACCCATAATTTAGCTCAGTCACACTTGGCTGGCGTTCACACCATCACAACCACGCAGTTAAATATTATAACTGACAAATAGTAAACACAATAAATAATTCTCTATATCTAAGCGCAGCAAATCGAAATCCACGAAAATAAATAAATACATGTCTAACGAAAAGCCAAATATCATCCGAAACGATAATAAAACCAAAAACAACACTAATACTATAAAACGACTACGAGTGTACGAAAACCAATAAAACTAATACTCAAACTAAGAGACTGGCAGCTGGATCCTCTCCTGGCAGCACGAGACAAAGCTATCGACTACCTGAAACAAATAGAAGAACGAGGGGTGGTGAGTTCCGGGTGGAACTCTGCGGGTATAAGAGCAGATAAATGCATAGTATATAAAAGGGTAAAACAAGCATAACGACAACAAAGGATATACAGTCTCTGGAATAAAGAGCATAAACAAAATGCATCTATACAAATAAAACATACATGAAAACCAAGTAACAAGTAGGGGCAAAATCAAAGATCCTCTCTAACACCTCCATAAACAGTTGAATACTGCCGAGCATATCCAGATCATATAAAATGCAAATCATAACCGTATATGCATGTCAATCAAATGCAACAATCATAGCTCAAACAAATACAGCAAACACAGGCTGATGCACAATGTACAATATGCACATGATGTCATGACCTACACTGTACACACACCAACTACCGCTACATTGGGTAGGTTGAGTGGACATGATACAAGCGCCAAAACTTGGGGCTATGCAAATACACCACGACAACCGCGACCCTGATATGAAAAGCCAAAATACCTAGGCTTAAAACCCCAAAAATACTTGTGGGGACTCTAAATACCCGGGGAGTATCAACTGTTTGCACACAACTTCGATTAAGCATGGCACAACAGGAAAATATACCCGACGACCCGTCTCAACCACCAAGGAGTCCGCGATCGTCGGCCTGAATGCTATGATGCATGTCACTAATATACACCACCTCAATCAAACCAACACTATGCGAAACAAAAAACACCAATACCACCAAAATAAAGAAACATACGAAAAGCACAATCAACACCAAAATAAATAAACATGCACTAATCTACTGGGTAGGGTTTATCTAATGCCAATCAATCCCTAGATAGGTCAAATGATTATTCTACAGTACACACGTACACACAGTACGCTTTAGATCAGAAGCCAAAAGATGAGACTGTATAACTGAACAATTTGAATTACTACTCAAAGGTCAAGCACAGAATAAGTATCAAGTAGGAAAACAAGACAAACAAATTTAAGATAAAATAATCCTACTCAGAAAGTAAAATGACCATGCATTTAAGGTAAACGAAACTACAAGAATCAAGGGAGAAGTACCCGCCTTCGAAATATATGCCCGTAAATGCAGAGAACTCTCGTCCAACGTCCATACCAAGTCAATGTCCTGTATTAAATACAATTTTAGCTACTTTAATAAATACCAAATGGCTAAGTATAACACCACCAGCTTAAATCACCCTAACCCTAACGGTCATCCTCCAATTTAAAAGCTAAATTTATAATTAGGTCTAATCCTTACCATTTAATCTAATGATTCACCCAAGTACTACCAAATGTTAATCGAACCTATCCCCTCACAATTTCATACGGTAACAAGATCACAATAATCAAACCGCTGCCTAACCCCCAACAAGGATTAACTCTTCAATTAAAACTTACATCAAGGACATAGCAATATCAAATGCAACATTTATAACCTTAATCCAACCCAAGCTACAAATCCAAAATTGATTCCTATATAAGAATCGAATAGCTATCCAAAATCTCATGCTAAGTTCACACCAACCAATATCATACCAATCAATACAAAATACCAAACTCCACTTCATCTAATACTCTCACTATTTTATTAATCCAATTCACATGATATCACACCCCACCCACTAACACAATTAAGGTTAGCTCTATCATCAACCCCAAATAAAACTCACGGTGGAAACCCAACATTCACAGAAAAGTTAAACACATCTAATACACAACCCCAACCAATCAACAACCCAACTGCTACCTTGTACCAATTAGAAACATCCCAACGTGTAACAACAACCAAAATCGAATTCAATGTTAAACCTAGGATTTCGGTGACCACAAACATGATCGGAAAAAAAACAAGTTAAACAAAACATCCTTTCCCATGGCTGGAGAACGTGACCAAAAAGCTAGATCTGGCGAGATCAATCTGACCGTAGTTCAATTCTGTTCCAGGCAAGGTGCCGCGCCGGCGGACGCAGGACGGAGCTTGAAGCTGGCAGTCGGTGATGATCGGGAAAGGAAGAGCACAAAAGGAGCGACGCTCATGGTCGGCTGCTCGGTGTGAGGAAGGGAACCGCGACGCCAATCACGGTCACACAGAGGAGAGGAAGAAGAATCGGTAGGCGACGCTTAGGGCTTCGCGTGAGGGAGAGGCGTCAGCATGAGGGGGTCGGCTATCGGGGGTGCTCGCATGAGGGAGAGAAACCGAAAGGGGGTCGACGGGTTTAGGGCTTGGCACGGGAATTGAAAGGCGAGCAAAAATATATATATATATATAAAGGAAAGACTAATCTTTTCGTAACTAACCAATTTTATACCCAATTAATCCTGGTAAATATATAAAAAATTCTAAAAAATTATTCCAAATGTTTCCACTGATTATTTTAAATTTCAACTCCTATTTATAATGTTTACATATATATTTATATATATTCTTATATATATTAATATATATATATATATATATATATATATATATATATATATATATATAATATATATATATATATATATATATATATATATATATATATATATATATTATTCTATACATTTATTTACTACTACTATTATTATTATTTTTTAACCATATTTTATAGTTAGATTCGATTACACTCTCAGTGGTATCAGATCCATTAACACTAGTATTTAAAAAAATATCAAACTAATATTCTATTATATTTTTTTCATCTAAATTATCAAAGTCATATCTAAAGTATTAAAATACAAACAACTTAATTCTTTTTTTTATTAATTTGATAAAATTTTATATACATTGAGCTTTATTATGTTAATATACTTTTTTATCAACTTATTTAAAATTATTTTGGATATACTTTACAATATATATGATACAACTTGTAGCAATTATAGGCAAAACTCTTACTATGTGAAGCAAAAATAAATTTACTTAAACTTGGTCACCATTATAAAACATGAATTACTTTTATATTAAAATATTTGATAATGTCGAAGAGCGAGGTGGACTCTCAAGAACGAGATGACTCCGAGAACTATTCCTGCTGGCGCTGAAAACTACAAGAAAGATAACCGTTAGCAACCCACCGGGAGAATTCCCTGACAAGACCCTCCAACGATTAAATCAGTGTCCGATGGAGAAGATGAAAACTGGAGAAGAACTGTAGTTAAAACGTATATCGCGTACCTATGGGTGAAGGGAGGAAGTCTTATATAGCCAAGGGAGCCGACAATCTTTGTCCCACTTCTACCACATTTTGTCTCATGTGGGGATAGGATCAGGGGCCACTGTTAGCTCGTCAACCGGCGCCGCCCATCCTGACATATGCAGGGGTCGCCGTGGTATGGGCTGCCAGATCTTGTCAGGAAGGTACTGTGTCAGCGGGATATCTACGATTCAGACACGAGTGGTGTCAGGCATGAGCTGATCTGCTGCGACTCTTATACCACCTGTATCAGTACGATGTTAGGAGGTAGATACTGCCTCAGATATGGTGACAACGCCCAAGTCGATCTGCACTAGAAGAGTGCATCGATCGAAGCACTTACGCCACGCTGAATCGTGGGGCTGCACGGGCCTAGCACGACCGACTTATCCTTTGGAAGGCAGGATTACAACACGGGGAAGGTGCCGACCGAGTGTCGACCGGGCGCCGACTGAGCACCGACCGAGCGTCGACAAGCTGATACTAGGTCAAGCACTCGGTGTTTCTTGATGAGACTAATTCAGACTGTACTCGACTTATTGTCTAGTCGGGCGTTCTATCCCAGGTCGAACTCAAGCTCATGACCCTGGTCTGCCACGTCGGGTAGTTGAAACTCTCTTGGCGATGACCCATCCTCGTGATGCGTCATGTGGGGCGATCGACCTACATGTAGACTAGCTCGGGATCAATATTTTATACTAATTTAGTAAACATTAATCAAATTTGATCAGTAAATTTAAAATAAAGTAAGAGAAATTTTAATTAAATTTAAATAATCTTAGTTAAGTTATTAAAAAGTATTTTTCATGATAATCTTATTTTATATAACAATAATTATAGTTGTTATTTTTGGATTATTTTGACCTTTTAAATGTTTTTTTCCTAAATTAGTTTATATTTAATTTTGAAGGAAACTCAAGATCAACAATGATAATCTAAGAAAAAATTATGCTAAAATGCAATTTGATTAAAAAAAACATTGATGAGATCGGATTTGATGTAAACCAAATGCGGAGTCATTCGTCGAATCTATCTCATCTTCTAAAACCCTCGAACTTACTCAAATCTAACGCTGACACAAGATAAGACAAAGGCAAAAGGTGTCCATATATCTGCATGATATAAATGAACTGCAGGACGGCCTACACAGACTGTAGTCTGGCTGTAGCAGAATCATTCTCGTGTCGTTTATTCTCCACAAGATACAAAAATGGAATTCACTCTTCTTCCTTCGTAGACTGATCCTCTCAATCAAGTAGATATAGTTTCTTTTTCTCATAAATCTTAAACAAACAGCTCTAAAAGCATCACGCACCTCGCTCCATACAATAATTCAGGCATCAGTATTCATGCAAGAAGGGAAGCATGGCGTATCAGTCGACTGCCCCATAGGCAGTCGACTAACACGTCTGGTTTCAGCTTCTATGAGAATTTCCAGAAATGTAATTTTCTCTCATTTGATGTCATAGAGTTTGGTTGCTTGAGGCAATCATTTTGATGGTGTCAAAGGGGGAGAATGGGTGGTTTAAGTTAGAATTTTGATTTGAAATGGATGGTTTAAGGTATTGTGTCTAACTTAGACTATGGATGATTAAAAATGGGAGAAGACATGGATTAAGGGGGAGGTTACCTCTTAGGTTTTGATATGTCTTACATTTTTAATGTTGTTTAGTGTTAAGTGGAAACTTAACTTGGATTATGATTAGAATTGAAAATGGGAGAAGACATGGATTATTAAGGGGGAGGTTACCTCTTAGGGTTACTATGTCTTATGTTTTTCAATTGCTATCTATTGTTACTGTTATTGTTGGTTGTTATTTATCTCTAAACTTAAACATATTGCCACACATCAAAAAGGGGGAGATTGTTGAGGCAATAGACCCTTAAATGATTGAAAGATCATGGTTTTGATGTGTGTGTGAATATGTTTAAGGTTAGAGTGTTATGTTGTATTTGATGTGTGTGATTGAGTTTGCAGGACTTGGAAAATCACACATGGTGGACATATCCGAGGGACGAGAGCCGAGGGAGGAGGACTCCAAGGGCAAGCCGGGAAGTGGACTTCAAGGACACACGTGAAGGGTGGCATGGAGACAAGCCAAGGGAGGCTTGTGTGTGCATCCGAGGGACGAGAGTTAGAGGAAGATGACTTCAAGGGGCGAGCCAAGGAGTGAACCTGAAGGCATACGTGAAGGACTATGTGGAGATTGGCTGGGAGTGAGTGAGCAGTCGACTGGCCAGAGGGCAGTCGACTGCCAAAACTCATAGAAGGTTTTCAGCCTTCTACCAATCGACTGGCCCAGAGGTAGTCGACTGGTATACCCCAAAAACTAGCCGTTGGATAGCAATTAATGCTAGGCCAGTCGACTGCCCCAGGGGCAGTCGACTGGTGCGGGGCTGGACAGACTGCGAGTTTGTCCTGTTTTCCTATAAAAGGAGGATCTTTTTGCACGTGAGTGGTACGGTTCCGTACTATAACGAAGTGCTGCTCATGTGAAAAGCTTTCTTTAGTTCCTCTCTCTCATTTACTACATTCTGTAAAGAGGAAGACCACCACTGTAAATGTTTCTCTACCTGAAGGAGATTTTTCATAGTGGAAGTGGTGTCGTTCGTGGATCCTTGGATTAATCACCCATCTGGGTGGATACCAAGTAAAGTATTGTTGTTAGCATTGTTCTTATTTTCTTTGCATATTATTGTTTCCGCTACGCAACTAACAACGTAGGTAAAGAGATTCAAACGAAAAAGTGCTATTCACCCCCCCCACTAGCACGCCAGTCGATCCATCAATGATCACCACGATTGAGAACAGACCTCGCGGTGACATACCAGGGATGGGGGTCGCTAGACGAATAGGCCATGCTAAACAGAGAAAGGTAAGAAGCCTAACTTGTGAAAAGGTCGCTGGAAGGAAAAGTCGAGCCTGAAGACGTCGCCCCAACCCTAGCCAGAGGAAGGAAGGCGGTACACCGGAGTGAAGGGTGAAAAGGCGGTGGTAAAAGCAAGAATTTATTCAGTTACACAAGTCGTCAGAACCACCCGATGGTGGGCCACAACAAGGGCGGCGGGCAATAATAGCCGCCTGATCAGGCCCAGAGGGGCCCAGGAAATGATGCGCCTCGCGCCCAACCTCGTCCCTCGAGGGACGAGCGGTAAGTACCTCGGCGCTTGGTGGAGGAATGGGAAAAAGACACGTGGAACAATCCCCCGTTGAAAGCAGTAGCGACCGAGATTTCAGCCTGTTCCGAGATACCAAGCAGTAAAAAGCAAAGAGACAAGGGACAAGACATCGCCGGCCGACCGAGATCCCTAGGCTCCGACAAGTTTACCAAGAGGTTCCAAGAGGGGACTGAGACTTCCCGACGCACCAGGCTTACTTCCACGGGCGATGATCCAGTTAGTCAGACTCGCCGCCTCCTTCGACTAGACTCGAGGGGGACGCTTATGATCCCGGCCTTGCCTACGGGTGGGTGCATAGGCCGGGCCCGCCAGCCAGCCTGGTACCAGGAAGGTCTAACTGACAGATTAGCAGCAGAATCCCCGGGTAAGTTCCTGAGCCCGGAGGCCCCTCGGGGGGCAGTGGCGAGCTAGCCACCGACCATCCTACTAAGCAGATGCTTAGCTGACCACGCCCCTTGGCCCCTCCCCGACCTAGAGCTAGGTCAGACACCGCAATCGGATGCGGGGCGATTCACGCTCCCGTGCCATCACAGAGACTGGATACTTGGCAGACATAAACCCCTGACCCAGGGCGTACCCTGTGCTTCCCTTCTACCAGTCGGACGCGTGGCTGCCCACGCTCACTGGCCATTACCCGACTCGGTCCCCAGCACTCGGACCCGCCAGTCGGCGCTCGGGGTACGGGACATCTCGCCCCACAATCCCCTAGTATATATCATTATATCCAGGGTATGACCCTGCCAACGGGGTTCCTCGTGACTCACCCACCTCTGATATTCCTAGCGGTTAGTCCGCCCATCTAGTACTCTTGTACTGCGCATCCAGTACTCTTGTACTACTCGAGCACCCCGCGCCATGCCGCGCCGCTCCTAAGTGCTCCCTACGAGCTGACAGCTACCACACTCTTGTCTCGTCAATACGGACAAGGGTTGCCAGCTCCCCCGGTTATATAAACTTCGCACTCCCCCTACCGCAGGTACGCGTGCGCAAGTTCTCGCATCTCTTACCTCATTTCGATTCAGTTTCCATTACTATGCCTGCGGATACTGACTTGACCGTCGGAGTGCCTGACCAGGAAATCCCCCGGCGGGTTCACTAACGGCCGCTGTTTTGCAGTGCCATGTCGGGCGTGGTCAGCTCTTTGCCACCTCACTAGCTCGTGGAATCGCCTCACTAGCTCTTACCTCATTTCGATTCAGTTTCCATTACTATGCCTGCGGATACTGACTTGACCGTCGGAGTGCCTGACCAGGAAATCCCCCGGCGGGTTCATTAACGGCCGCTGTTTTGCAGTGCCACGTCGGGCGTGGTCAGCTCTTTGCCACCTCACTAGCTCATGCCACCCGGGAGGCCGTCTGGCTCGTGGAATCGCCACCCCGCTTCGCGACATGATCAGAATATATATATAGGTATAAGAACAATGTCATTAAAATAAATTTTAATTGTTAATATTAAATAGATCTAAAAAATTAATTGGAAATTCATTTTTATTCAATAATTTATTTAAAAAATATAATATATTAAAACAATCAAGCCAGCTATTTAATTTTCTTATACTTGGGCTGAGCCTAAGCTTGACGCTGACTTGGCACAAGCACGAGCTGACAAAAGCTAAGCTCAACGTGCTTCCCAACGAGCTGATTAATACTAGGTCGTGTCTAGGGATGTAAACGAGTTAAATTGCTCGTGAACTATTCGGATCTCGATTTGAAAAATAGTCAAGTTCATTCGATTAAGTTAACGAGCTAAGCTTGAGCTCGATTTCGAACTCGAAAACATTATCAAGCTGAGCTCGAGCTTAACAATATTTGATTCATAAACTTGCGAACATACTTATTTAGAGGCTCGCGAATATGTTCATTAAGAGGTTCGTGAACACGTTCATTAAGAGACTGATTTATCTTATTATATATACATATATATAATTAAATATCATATAAATAATAAATATAATAATATATTATTAATTATTATAGTTAATTATTTTAAACGATTCAAATTAAACTTGTTTAATTTTTAAATGAACTTTTCCGTATCGAACTCGAGTCAAACTCGAGCTATTTAATTTTATTACAAATCGAACTCGAGCTTAAAAACTAAAGTTGAAATCAAACTTGAGCCCGAGCTCGAGCTTAAAAATAACGAATCAAGCCAACTCGAGTCTTCGACTAAGCTAGGTTCGATCACACCACACCCCTTGTGGTATCAGATCCATTAGCACTAGTATTTAAAAAAATATCAAAAATAATATTCTATTATATTTTTTTTTCATCTAAATTATCAGTCATATCTGAAGTATTAAAAGACAAACTTAATTATTTTTTTGATTAATTTGATAAAATTTTATATACATTGAGCATTATTATTTTAATATACTTTTTATCAACTTATTTAAAATTATTTTAGTTATACTTTACAATATATATGATACAACTTGTAGCAATTATAGGCAACACTCTTACTATGTGAAGTAAAAATAAATTTACTTAAACTTGGTCACCATTATAAAACATGAATTACTTTTATATTAAATTATTTTATACTAATTTAGTAAACATTAATCAAATTTGATCAATAAATTTAAAATAAAGTAAGTGAAATTTTAATTAAATTTAAATAATCTTAGTTAAGTTTTAAAAAGTAATTTTTATGATAATTTTATTTTATATAACAATAATTATAGTTGTTATTTTTGGATTATTTTGACCTTTTAAATGTTTTTTTCCTAAATTAGTTTATATTTAATTTTGAAGGAAACTCAGATCAACAATGATAATCTAAGAAAAAATTATGCTAAAATGCAATTTGATTAAAAAAAACATTGATGAGATCGGATTTGATGTAAACCAAATGCGGAGTCATTCGTCGAATCTATCTCATCTTCTAAAACCCTCGAACTTACTCAAATCTAACGCTGACACAAGATAAGACAAAGGCAAAAGGTGTCCATATATCTGCATGATATAAATGAACTGCAGGACGGCCTACACAGACTGTAGTCTGGCTGTAGCAGAATCATTCTCGTGTCGTTTATTCTCCACAAGATACAAAAATGGAATTCACTCTTCTTCCTTCATAGACTGATCCTCTCAATCAAGTAGATATAGTTTCTTTTTCTCATAAATCTTAAACAAACAGCTCTAAAAGCATCACGCACCTCGCTCCATACAATAATTCAGGCATCAGTATTCATGCAAGAAGGGAAGCATCAATGGCGTAGCAGGAGCTATGTTCGCCTGCATTTAGCCCTGTGACAGGCAAGTACTCCAAATCCGGACCCTCATACATATTTACACCTGTTTTACGACATGTCAAATCATGTCAGTGAGAAAAATTCCGAGCCTAGTTGCTAGATCTTGCGAGTTGGTCCCCTTCCTCTCACTGGCAGGGTGAGAATTACATTGCTAAACGTTTCAACAGTTGAAATTTTACAACTTTTCATTTCAGAAATTGGTCTGGTAGAATTTACTACGAGTCTCCACCTTCCTCCATTAAAGCCCCCAAGTTTGTAGCTTTCCTGAGAGCCAAAGCAGCAATGGCGACTCCGTGAATCGAAGCAGAGCAGGGGACTGAATCCAGAAAGCGGCAATGGCAGCTCCCAACTTCCTCATCAATGCTTCCTTGTAGCATTGCATCGAAAGGCGCGCTGCTTTTTTAATACCCATCGAAGGCACTGGCTTCTTCTTCTTCTTCTTCTTCTTCCGGACGAGGAATGGGCCTCAAAAGCATGCTTCAGCTATTCAAATTTGGCCGGAGGAAGAGGAAAGAAGAAGAGCCGCCCCCTCTGCTCGATGCCGAACCACTGAAAAAACCAGCCTGGAGATGCTTCTCCCACGAGGAGATCCACAAAGCCACCAACGGCTTCCACCAAGGTTCGTGCTCTGCGCTCCCTACCTCAACTGTTTCCATCTGGACCGGCGATGACCTCCTTTTCTCGCAAGGATTTAGCAGGCAATTTGGTGGGGAAGGGAGGGTCCGCGGAGGTGTACAGGGGAGTGCTCGAGGACGGACAGGCGATTGCGGTCAAGCGGATGACCCTTGCGTCGTCGGAGGAGCAAGAGAGAGACTTCTTGACGGAGCTGGGCACCGTCAGCCATGTTCACCACCCCAACGTCTCGCCCCTCGTCGGGTGCTGCATCGAGCTCGGTTTCTATCTGATCTTCGAGTTCGCCTCCAATGGCTCAGTCTCCTCCAACATCCACGGTATTATTAACTTCAATAAAAACTCTAAAAAGTTCGAAAGCAAGAATCAGTTTCACCTCCACAGTTAAATCGATATAGATGAGAGCAGTCCTCCATTGGAGTGGAAGTTGAGGTACGAGATTGCTCTGGGAAGTGCGAGAGGACTGCATTACCTGCACAAGGGTTGCCAGAGAAGGATCATCCATAGAGACATCAAGGCCTCCAACATACTCCTCAATCATAATTTTGAGCCTCAAGTAAGCTCTCTCCACATCATTAGTTCTTCAAACTAGAAGTTTTTGTTCTACTTTGTAACACCATTTAACCACTGATCAATTCACAGATATCAGACTTCGGGCTCGCGAAATGGCTTCCATCGGAGTGGAGCTGTCGCGCAGTGAAGCCGATCGAAGGCACATTTGGGTATTTACACTTGATGCAAAACTCAAATTGTCAACTTAAAAGTAGTAGTTTGAGTTGCTATATGAATTCTAGCAAATGAAGTTTTTGGGTGGTCAGGTGTTTGGCACCGGAGTACTTCATGTATGGGATAGTACATGAGAAGACTGATGTCTTTGCATTTGGGGTGTTTCTCTTGGAGATCATATCGGGAAGGAAGCCGGTCGATGTCTCTCACAAAAGCTTGGTTAGCTGGGTAAGTGTGTGCTCAATGTGATTGAGAGTCCTTTCTAAACCTATTGCTATATAGTTGTATCTAGCAAGATCAGACTTGGATCAATCTTGACTAACTGCAGGCAAAACCTTATCTAAGAGATGGCACAATACAAATGCTGCTCGATTCAAGATTAGAAGAACATTATGACTATGAGCAGCTACACAAGCTCACTTTTGCAGCCTCTCTTTGCATCAGGGCGGCACCGGCATCTCGCCCATCGATGACTGAGGTATCATATCCTCAAAAGCCAAGCTAACTTAGGAATTAACCAATGGCTATGTGAATAAGAAACTAGTAGAATTGAAAGGTAGTTGAATTCTACTGAAAGTGTAGTAAAGTAGTAGCTAGAGTTTGGACAACATATTAAGAAGATTTGAGCATCATTGTTTCTTATTTTTCTAATCGTTTGGCAACAGGTTGCTTTCTTGCCTATAATTATACATTCATATCTGATTACCTCCTAACTATGAAGCATATTCTAATGATAAGAATAGTGATCAAATTATGCAACAGCAAATTGCCATATTTATACTTCATAAACTGCCAATCTTAACCCACAAGCAAAATTAATTGTTAAATCTGCTTCAGTAGCCACAGAAACTAGATACTTGAAAAATCCATGAATGTATTTTTGTGTCACGGGCTGCTCATGAAGCCTCACCGCTTTCACGGTGTTTTTGTATGGATCAAACGACTGTTTTGACAAGGTCGCAAATGGGTGATGGCAGGTACTGAACATAATCGAAGGCAAAGAGATTTTGCAAGATGAATTGAAGATGCTAAGCGAGGACAAGGAGGAGAAAGAAGAGTCTTGGGGCTTTGACGATTTGGACTACTCCGACGAAGAATCCGACACTTCATCTTTGTGGACTGCGAGCTCCCATTAAACTGTATAACTGTGGTTATGTGAAGTTGAACATAGCTCATCACTTGTACTGCATACTGTTTGTGCGTTAGGAATGCCTAAGCCTTCATCAACACTGTCTTGAACTACAAAGTTAGTTGGATCTGCCAGTAAATTTGAGAGCTCAGAACAAGTTAGGTGAAGGTGCAGGATTGTACTGTCAACCAAATTTAGAAGAGAATCATTGACTTGGAATTCAGCTCGAGAATCATGACAACAAGCACATGCATGATTGTCTCAATTCTGAAAGAAGACATGAATCACAAAGCTACACCTTCCAGTGTGCTTGTTTTGTCTGTTGAATTGGCAAAGCTAATGATTGCCAACGCCTAAAATTAACCGGAATGCGACAATGAGAAAGAGCTAGAAATCCGAAAAGCCAAGGACAAAGTAAGAAACAGAATGAAACAGTGGGCTAGGAAGCTATTTATCATATTGAACAGCTGGTAAAAGGAGTGGCTTCCTAACTTTGTTTACATTTCAAGCAGTTTGTCTCAAGTTGGCCTGAGGACCACGGAGCAGCCATTAACTTTGTGCCAAAATCATGTGACTCGAAATGCTTAAGCTCTGTCTTCGTCATGGCTGGCTATACATGCAATAAGATATCATTTCTCATAGCCAACATAATACATCACCTCAAATGATCGAGCACACACTCTTCCACCTAGAAATTTCTAAAATACAACTGTGTCTAACTTGGACCTGCAGTATTGCCAAATCTCCTAGCTGTATGTAACAAAATTCCAATACTGAATTCGTTTTTTTTGTGGTCCTTTCTCTCTATTTTTTTTTTGGTCTCTCTTGTCACGCCCCAGAGGCTCATGCTTCCTCGAAAATCGGACAGCATCTCCCCTGTACGACGGACAAATTGGAGCATATATACATAATACCTCACCAATATAGCTTAGCCACAAGTGGCTAGCATCACAAAAATAAAGAAAATAAACACAACCACGCAGTTTATAATAATTGGATGACTCAACCATCACAAACAAAAAAAAGAAAAATCCAAAGAACGCCCAAAAGAAATGTACCGGCTTAATACGAAATAAACAGAACTCTACTAAGACAAATTAAATAAATGCGAAAATAAAAATAGTGCAGAAATAAAATGGACAGTAAAACAAATTTCTAAACCAACTCAATACTGTGGGACTGACGGCTGGATCCTTTCCTAGCTCCAAGTAATGCAACTACCTGCTATCTGAAACAAAAAGAAGAAGCAGGGGTGGTGAGTCCGGGCGGACTCTGCGGATATATGATTAGACAATAGCATGGCAAAATCAAGCTGTAATAAGTAGAGAAAACAACAAGTACAGTCTCTAAGGGATATAAGAGTACCTAAATCTATAAAACATCTGTAAAACAACAAGGTATAAAGCCCAACTAAGCATGTACGAAAAACCACATGATATCACAATATCAAAACATACATGCATGTCAACCAAATGCAACAAACATAGCTCATATAAATGCAACTGTTGGGAACGAAATGGCTAGAGAGGGGGGTGAATATAGCCAATCACTTCTTCTTTGAAGAGTTATCAAATTTCTGCACTTGAAGCTATTAATAGCACAGCGGAAGTATGAAAACAAAACTTGCAGAAACTTAAACCAAAACCTAACTAGCAAGATTAGCAAGATCGCTAACAAGGAGATTTTATAAGGTTCGGGGATAACTTGCCCCTACTCCTTGGCATGCCCTTAAGGTGGGCGATCCCTTGATCGTCGGCAGATCAAGCCCCGGTAATCATCGGATATGAAGCAATCTCCTTCTCGGTGGAGAAACCTCTCCACAGTATGTTTCAAATAGGATATAGTTTAAGCACAAAGAAACAACAAGAAGGATCTTACTCAAACACTTAGCAAGGACAAAAACACAGCAAGCTTCCCTGAGCTCCACCCAGTGGCGATCTCACGCAAGAACCCTTCTCCGTGTCTTCCCACTGTCGGACTCCAAGCCTCTTGTCTTCTCCTTCAAGTGCTCAAGTATGATGATTGCTTTTCAATAGCTTGCTCAGAATGATTGAAGAACTCAAGAACAGCAAGCTTGATGTGGAACACAACGCAGGAACTCAAGAGCACAAGGATCAAAATCGTTACTGAACACCACAACTCCCGTTCCTTTTGTTTTTCCGCCAAGCGACAGATGATCTCATCTCCAGCAGCCTACAGTTGCCTCACTGCCAACGCGCCAGCTACACTGAACCCTAACTGAACTTCCTGAGCTCCCTCAGCCAAGCCTCAGTCAGCAGCTTCAGTCCTGCATCCAGCCGTTGCAACCTGTGTGGAGAAAGGGACAAACCTGCTCCAAGGAAAGTTCTCTTTGACTTCTCCTTGAGTGTTTGAATCCTCCCCTGTCACCTGAAACTCAATCAGAGTATTAGAGCACCAAATCAAGCAACATATCAAATATCAGAGAAAAGTGGCAGCGAATCAGTTGTGTTCAGACGCGATCAGAGCGTCTGACAGTGCAGTTTGAATTAAAGTGATCGGTCACCGGACCGATCAGAGAGCCTCCTGATCGGTCACCAGACCGATCAGGCTGGTTCCAGACCGATCAGGCTCCGTCCTGATCGATCCCCAACGCTCAATCAGAAATCGCGATTTCCTTGAGATTCTCCTGGACCGATCACCAGACCGATCCCAGGTCGTGGATCGTTCATCGGACCGATCCACCCTTATATTGAGCGATTTCTGAGTCTCACAGGCTAAGCCTTCTGATCGGTCACCGGACCGATCAGGTAGCCTCCTGATCGGTCACCAGACCGATCAGACTGGCTCCAGACCGATCAGGATCCGTCCTGATCGATCATAGAGAGAAACCTGCGACACTTGATCATTCTCCGGAACGATCTGCATAGTGATCCTGATCGGTCACCAGACCGATCAGGAGCAGTTCAGCAAGGGAACTCAACCTCACTGCTCGCTCCCTGATCGGTCACCAGACCGATCAGGAGCCAGTCAATGGGTGAAACGCATACTCCCTGATTGGTCACCAGATAGATCAGGAGCAACACAGTAGGTTCCCAACCTCACTGTGTGCTCCCTGATCGGTCGCCCGACCGATCAGTCATCGCTGGATCGGTCACCAGACCGATCCACGAAGGAGCAGCGTGCCAGAATCCCTGATCGATCACCAGACCGATCCAGAGACTCAAACTCAGCCCTCCAAGCTAAGTTTCTATCCACCTTAGCCATCCAAGCTAAGGATTTTCCATCTAACTCTCTAAGTTGGGAATTTGCACCTAACCCTCCAAGTTAGGACTTTTCACCTAGCCCTCAAAGCTAGGACTTTTCACCTAGCCCTCCAAGCTAGGACTTTTCACCCAACCCTTCCGAGTTAGAACATCATCCAACCTAGCCCTCTAAGCTAGGCACCTGACCCTCCAAGCCAGGACTTTTTCACCTAATTCTCCAGGATGGGAATTTGCACCTAACCCTCCAAGTTAGGACTTTTCACCTAGCCCTCCAAGCTAGGACTTTTCACCCAACCTTTCCGAATTAGGACTTTTCCAACACCTAGCCTCCCAGACTAGGACTTTCAACACCTAACCCTCCAGGTTAAGATTTTCAACACCTAACCCTCCAGGTTAGGATTTTCCATCACCTAGCCCTCCAGACTAGGATTTTCCATACCATGCCTGATCCCCGATCAGGACTTAATCATAATCAACAATTATCAACCTAAACTAAAATCGATGTCAACACCAAAACAACAATCAGGGTCAGACTGCATCAACAGCAACAACCACAAGAAAATATATAAATTCAATATATGCATATGATGCAATGAAATGTATCACCCTTGACGCCAGTCATGCCGCCAACACATCACATCTGTGTGACCGAGTGGGTAGGGCTGTGACAATTGTACGCACTTCAACAAATACCATAGATATGTGTGGTTGAGTGGACAGGATGCTGGGGAGCCAACTGCTCCAAACCCCGATATATAGGGGAGCTATCAATAACTCTAATATTCTCGAAAACAACGGTGAGGGTGTCATGTTTGTCTACAACTGCAACTGTGTGACCTAACATGACAGTTGCTCGCACTCTAGCAACTACCACGACAACAAGTGGTTGAGTGAACTGAGTAACTAAATGACTAACGATGGCTTAACCATATGGAAGCCCAACAGTTGTTAGTATGCAACGTGTAGGTATGATGCATGCTATAAGATGCTCGAACAACCGGAAAACAACAATGCAACAAAATCCAACAAATATCAACGATGTAACGATACAATAAACCAAGTATCAAAAACTAACGATTATACATCTACACTACTAGGTAGGATAATTCTAATGCCAAATAAACCTAGTTGTGTTTAATGAACCTCTAAATACTTGCGTTTAAGTGGTACTTTACAGAACAGAAATTCAACAGGAGACTGTACAGATATGGAAATTTCAAATACTCGAAGATCAACGAAGAAAATATCAACGGCGAAAATAAACAAATCAATGGCAAAGAACAAAGTCAAGCAACCTATTTAGACATAAACAACCATGCTTTAAGATAAAAGAACTACACGAGTACAAAGGATAAGTACCCGCCTTTTATGTCGAACGTATACAAGAAAAAAAAATCAAGAAAAAAAATATTACACTTGAAATCCCAATTACATTGTTGATCACTTTAATTCTAAATGACAAAGGAAAAAAAATACCACACTTGAAAACCCAAAGAAAGATATTGGTCGTATAAATCAATCAATTTTGACTGCTAACGTAGGAGGCCTAGAGTCCCCATTCATCATCTGTTTTCAATCAAGAATAATGCAAGAAACAAGAAACAAGAAACAAAGTTTTATGTTTGTTTCATGTCTTGTTCAAATTTAGAGCACGCAGACACTGCGGGGGGCTCTTCACCATTTCCCTGTCCAGGCCAGAAGAGGAATCAACACAATCCTCTTCTTTCTCCTGTTTAATCTGCATTCGGACATGCCGAAACACTTTGATCTTTCTTGTTTCTATGACCGCAAACTATGCTAAGCGTCAAGTCAATTTCAGCTCCATCGTCAGACCATGTTTCTTGGAGCTGTTTGGTGTTCCTGTCTCCTCTGTAAGTGCTCTCTTCAGCTGGTTGGTCGAATTCATAGCCCATGGCATGCGCATTCGATCGATCACGAGAGCAGAAACTTATCTCCCTTGAGAGGAAGCCTCCTGCCCTTGTGCTGCAAGCTGTAGGTTGGTTCACATTACTGACACGAGAAGATTGGGTTATCTCGGAGGTTGAAGCAGAGGTCCAGATTCTAGTCTTTGTATCTGCCACTGCTGCTGTAGCTTCAGTCGACCTCGGCAAGGAATGGAGTTCTGCTTCCTTGTTCACCAGCTCAGTCATCAGCATCTTCTGGACTTGATACAGACGATGGAGCTCACGAACCTACAATCATTCAGCTCGTCTCAGTGAGTTAGCAATAATGTGCCTTATGTGGTGGAAATGCGATTAATTAAAATGTGGCATTTTGCTTAACCTGTTGCCTGAAAATGTCTTCGTGCTTCAACATTGTGTTCCTCACAGAATCTCTGCCATGGCATTCAACATGTTTCTTCATTGGAAACCCACGTTGGTCCAAAGCATGTGAATCTGAAGTCTTCACTGTGAGACTCCTGTTACTGCAAAACTGTTTCTCCTTTCCAAGGTGGTGAATAGTTTATTTCATGTATGCAGCTTTGAGCCCATTCCTGAAAAGAAATAAAACCAAAGATGAATAGGAGATAATGTCTCAGGCTAAGTACCTCATTCCTTACCCAAAATCTTGATCCTCAACGTACATTACTAACGGCTCTAGAGTTTAAGATTTCTCCTTTTAACCTTATTTTGTTTCTAATGGTCAGAGTAGAATTCAAGTTTTCAGGAAAGAAAGACAGAGAACATACTATCATCTGATGAACCAGATACCACTTATTGGATAATCTTTAATCAATAGCTTAACAGTACAAGTAAATAACAAGTTTGTTAGCCAGAGAACCAAAACAAGTAGCAGATTCAATTTATTCAAAGAGAAATGAAAGATTGGAAAGATAAGCATAAGAGAAGAAAGCAAAAACCGAGAACAAAACATACTCTTGAGGGAAACATAAAAATGATTACCAACTCATCATCAGAGTATAAATTCATTTCTGACAAGAATTCTTTATTTCAGAACAAGTAACACTCTCCTGATAATTTCGCAGAATGATTCTTCTGTCATAGGATGAGAAAGTATCTGAAAATTCAAGGGAAGTTTCAGACAATATCTTTAAAGGGGGGAAAAGATCAGGGCATAAAAATTCTTTTGAGAAACATGCATTATGAAATATTATCCAAGAGGATAACAAATAGTTCATAATGGACAAGTGGATATCCTAAAGAAAGTTGTTTTAATTGCAAAGAAACACTAGTGATTCAAGACTATTGAATAAGCAAAAGGATCATATCTCAAGAATGTCTGATTTCAAGGAAGAGAAAAAAAAGGCAGTTAAGAGAATTATTTGGACTAATTGATGAACTAACTTCAGAAAGAAGAAAGATTTTTCACATTTCAACTTTAGGATCCTTCTTGAACTCACTATATCCAAGAATATTTTCAAATGAACCAAATAAAAAAGAAAACAGAACAAATGATGAAAGGTTTTTGTTTCACCTGCAAACTCATCTTCCTTTCAACCATCTTCTCGCTTTTCCATTTATTGCCCTCATAAATACTAAATGAAGAAGCCTTGAACTCTCTCCTAGTGTCATCACAGTGATGATGCCATCATTGACTCAAAAATTCCATAGGAATTGCTCGCAAGGATAGCAAAAGGCTGGTGAAACCAAAAGGAAAAAAAGGAGAGACATCCACGGTGGAGGGTAAAAATGAGATCACCATACAATTACAAACCTCACTTAGTCTACATGTAATCATTGAAGAAAATGTTTCAGGCAGAGAAACTCCTCACCTCTGAGAGGACAATAGATACTAAGTTGGGGTAATGCTCCCGCTTTCTCTCTCTCCTCTCTCTCTCTCTTCATAAATGACCAATCATCTTCGCAATTTCTTATTTTGTGTGCGCTTACAAATTATAGATACACATCCATTAATCCTTACAGCTATGTGTGTTTTTATCCACTAAGTTAGGCATGCTTATCTAATCAAGAACAGTAATTAGAATCCTAGAATTGTCGTTTTAGATCAGGACCCAGCCATTGAAAAATCTAAAATGGGTGAAAATTTAGACTTCCTTTCTGTTGGATTTGACTTCATCTGATGATTTAATTATTATAAAATTACAGATAAGATCAAATAGGACAATTAGATTTTAGGTAGGATAGAATAAGAAAACACATGCTCGGAATCAAGGAAGAATGATTTTAATTGGATGAAGAATAAAACCTCTCTAATTTAAGACTAGATTCAGTGATTGTTATGGGGATTGCGTGTGTGGGCTTCTTGCTCTTGTAAATAAGGATTCTTTGCCTTTTCTGGATCAGGAAAAATGGAAAGAAAAAAAATATATATCATCTTATAGAATAAGACATGAGATGGTAGCACTGAGTTCCCTTGTTTTTATTAAAGTCTGATTTTCTATGATAAAATTTCATATCACTTCAAAACCTCTTGAATTTACCGCGAAGACTTCAGCTTCCAGTAGGAATTGGATTTTTAACCATGGGCAAATCTAATAAAAGAGTAGGATATCAAAGAAGTTTACACGGGATGGGAATTCTCCTCTTTGATTCACCATGACAGAATAGCTTTCAAGGTTAAATCGGAGCTCTAACCATCATGACTGAATAATCCTCAGATTTAACTGCAACTTCTCTTGGATTCAACATGAAAGATTCAAACTTTCTGCTAAAAGTTGGATTTTTGACCAAAACCCAATCCAGCAAAACAGAGACCTATTGAAGAAGGGAAAGAGCAAGCTCCACCACCACCACCTTCTCCATTTAGCTTTCTTTTTCCTCCAGAAAGCAGAGGAGGGAGTGCATATCTGCCATCTAATAGCTCTAAACTCGCATGAAGAAATCCAAAGTCTGTGTTCTAAGCTCTCAGCAGCTGTCTTTCATGGTGCTTAGTTTAACGAAAGTTCAAGTTGTCTTGCTTCCATGAATCTGAAGCCCCAGCGGCTCTCTCGTGTTCTCTTCTGCTGCTTAGCTTACAATCTCTCGTCTCAGTGTCTACATCATCATTAAATTATCTGCCAGAATTTTAATATCATCAACATTTTTCTATAATGTATTTTTTTTTAACTTTAGATTTATTATTCTTCTAAATTAACATTTGTGAACTTATTATTGGCATTTTACCATTTACTTTTATTAATCGTTGTCATGGTATTTTTCAAAACTTGCACATTTTAGCCATTTTATCCATCATGAGCAAGATTTGTAAAACTCTCCGTGAATATTTTGCAAATATAAGAAATTTTAATCCCATAGACATTAAGCAAGTCTAAGTCAAAAGAACTGATTCAGTAAAAAAAGCAAATCATTGAAACAGCATTAAATAGATTTAGAGCAAACTGAGCATTTATGCCAAACGAGTTACAGTAACACGGCGAGATGTATCGTGTAGCCACGTGCCATGTCTTATATCTCCAATATCTATGGATCATGTTCTTACTGCAACTTGTCCCAACTCTGCAAAATCTATTCCTGTTGTGGCTCTGTTTTTGTGATTGAAATCCATGATACAAGTAGGCGAATGATTTGCCTTTCGAGCTACTACACAATACAAGCAGTTGATTTTACACTTCATAAGCTATAAACACAAGTGCAGTTTGTTTATATTAACACTAGCCATTATGAATTGATAAAACAACAATAATCATAACTAAATCTTATCCATTAAGTGGACTCGACTATATGGATCTTTTATGCCATTGAACTTTATTCTTTATTATATCATTATCTATATTTAAATAAATTTAATCTTATTTTCTTATCGTTAACCAGGTCCTTTTTGACTTTTCTCTTCCGTTCATATCGTCTAACTGTACCATTTATTGATCATTTAAGCACATGTTTGTATCATCTTAAACGTGTTCTCGAATTTTTTTCTCAATAGATGTGATTATGACTTTCTCTCTAATGCTTTTGTTCATTATTCTGTCAATTCTCGTATATCCACATATCCACTTTAATATTTTCATTTCTGCAATTTTCATCTTCTGCTTATGTACCCAAGTCATAACCAACATTCAACGTCATATAATATAGCAGGTCTAACTGTCATTTTATAGAGCTTCCTTTCTACCATTACGCTCATGTGCCCGAGTCATAGCTCAACATTTCTCGTATTTGATCTTATTTGGTGGTGCATGCCCTTTGACTCACCGAGTATACTATTAACTACTATTTTCAACTCTTATCTCATGTCGTATTAGAGTCACCGTATATTTCGCCTAATACTTATACTCCTACCTTTTCCTTAAATATATTTTGCTTCCAATCCTTTGACATTCACCACTTAATTCTTGGAGTCGTATATATTTTTCTTCTATTGATACTAAGATTAAGACGTATAACTAATATTACTAACTTATGTTAGATATCTAACCTTTCTCCAGGGATAATCTTATAATCTTAAAAAATCTTTTTATCCCTTTTTCTAACCATACAAAAGTCAATTTGTGATTTATTATTTTTACTTTTGAATGTGACTATGTGTTCTTCTTGTTTCTTAAAAAACGTATTAGCTAGTATAAGGCCATTTGCTATTATAATCCAATATATTTTCTCATCTTCATTTCTTGTTCCAAACTCATAACTCCTATGTACCCTCTCATATTGCTCATTTTTCACTCCAACATGTCCATTTAGATCATCTCCTATTAAAATCATTTTATTTAGTGAAATATTTTGTAATACCTCATCTAATTCATCCCGAAATCTTGATTTAGTTTCTTCATCTAATCTTACTTAAGGTGCATATATGTTAATTATGTTCACAGTTTCTTTCGCTACTACTATCTTAAGAGCTATAATTCTATCTCCTTTCTAACTACTCTAACAACTTCATCTTTAAAGAACTATCTAAAAAAATCCCCATTTCATTTATTGTTTTACTCTTTTCTGTGTACCGTAATTTAACACCCGAGTTTTTTTTATCATTTTTGCCTTCTCGCCGACTTATTTTGTCTCTTGTACACATAAAATGTTAATTCTTCTCCTAATTATCATATCTGCTACCTCCATTAATGGTTTACCAGTGAGAGTTCTTATGTTCTAAATCTTAAACTATTAGTCTTCCTATAATATTTGTTCTTATCTCACCTATGGTGTGAGAACTCTTGCCTATTTAACACTACAACCAAGTTCTCATAGAGATATAACGGTCTTTGCTGATATATTACAGTCGAACCTTGCAATGCGAATTCTTACATATTTAATACTACACCTGAGTTCTGGAGATGTAGTGGTCTTTGTTGAGACGTTATAGTTCGATCCTGCAATGCGTTCTTTTTAAGGAACAACTTAGCATTAGTATAATAGTTTAATGGATCTATTCATTGAACATTTACCATAGTTTAGCACATTCCTCTTCCTTTATCCAAGTTTGGGACCGCCAGCCATGACTAAATTGTCACGGGCAGAGTTTATGAATTGATAAAAGAATAAAAAAAATTTCTCTCCTTTCCTTCCAAAGAGATGTTTCTTGCTACAAAACATCGACAAGGATATAAGCTAGATTGAAAAAAATAGAGACACTTCAAATCTAGTGCTCGGATCGATGTTCCCAAGAATATTGACAAGGATTGTTGCTTCTCTAGTTTTTGTGGTTCACATAGCTTGATGTGTGTGAATATGATGCCACAAAACTAAGAGATTCTCTGACTTGCAGAATTGTACATTGTGAAATTATGGCTTTTATATTTGCTCACCAAGTGGTCCTAGCTCAGCATTTAAAAGTTTTAGGAAAACACTGTTTTATCGATCATTTGCAGCATTTGATTACAATCGCTCTACAAGTACAATTATCTGGTAAGGATAAAATGAGTTTATCAGACTATGAGTTAATGATTTGTCTTCCATATAAAGTGAATATTTCATTTACTGTTAGAACTAACAGATACTAAATATTCAATATATAAAAACTTCTTCATTTTTACTAATAGTAATTGATCCATTAGATAACATGAAAACAATAAGAGGTAGATTGAGAAGAATTTGAAATTATAGAAGCACAATGAAAAATAATGAATGGGAGAGACTCGAATGAGTTTTGAGATGGTAACGTCGGATGAGATAGTAATTATCTTGCAATCTGTATTGATTCCGTGAGTTCAAACATAAACGTCGTAAACAATCTTCTAAAACTTATTTATTTGAAAAAATACAAGAAATAAGTAAATAAATGAAATAGAAATCCTAAATATTATTCATCCAAAAAAATTGAAATCTAACATCAACTAAATAAACGTTTAAATAACCTAAAATCCTAACTTACAAAAAAATAAAAATAATCCAAGAGAAAAAAGAAAAAAAATAACAAAAAGGGGAAAAAACTAACCCTAACAAAAAGTAGAAATTTTAATTAAAAAAAATCTTCAGAAGGTTGAGCTAGATATGTGAATATGTATGTTTGGGGAGGCTATGAAGAAAGGGGTCAAGATGCTTGTGGCAACACATGTTCCCACCATTCATGAATCTAATTTGACTTGATATTTTGAAAATAGATGGAAGAGAAGGAATAATAGATATAAAGATGATGTAAAGTTAAGCTCTATGACCACATCTTCAAACTATTCTCATGGTCCCCAATGTTTCTAAAGCATATGTTTCTTTGTCTATTTGTGTGTTTTGGACACATCTTCCTCTGTGATCGATGATGTCTTAAATTGCTTGAGATTTCAAGTCGTGAGTTGATGTTGTTCTTGATGGGCTTGAGATTTTTCAACAAGGCATTTAGTACTCAGATATAAAAGTAGACTAATCCTACTTGATCCCAGCCTAATTTAGTTTTCAACAAAAATTATACTAAAAAAATAAATCCCCCTAAACCAATCTGACAGTGCTAAAACTAAATTAAAGATGACTAATCAGAAACAGTTAGTAACATCAAAGTACAGGATTAACCGAGAGAACAAAAACTATGCATTTGAAGAATTCGCAATTCCATGCTAAAGGATAAACGAATGTGTTTTATCAATAAATACAATTGATAACTCAATTTACCACGCCATCACCGGTTTACAATTCACTTATTGTAAAGAGAATATGGCAAAAGGGTGAGCAATCTCTTCAGAGCCAACAATTTTCTGAAGTTTCATAATTCGTTGTTTCCTGACGTATTAAAGTTACTTCATGAAAATCTCCTACAACAAAAAAGATTCCTCTTTTGCAAATCAATAAAAATTAAAATTCAAATAATTTAAATATATTAAGAGTATCTAAGTTATTAATTTTTATAATTAATTAAATTTTTTAAAAGGCTATTTAGACTTTTATTAGAAATATTAAATTTTTATTAGACAAGTATCATTTGACAAAGAATAATAGATCATGTCAAATTGTATTTTTATTCGTCTGTTGTGTTGCCTCATATAGACACAATGAACTGATTTTAATATGCCATGACTTTAAAATATTAATTATTCTCTTTAATAAACTAATTATCAAGCTTTTTATATGTGTTTTCGACAAGTGAAAGATGTAGCTAGTGATAAAATAAATAAATCACATGTACCGATTGAGGTTTAGGATGCTTGGCTAACATATTTGAACGGTAAAAAAAATCGCAACAAAATTCAAAGATTGCTTGAAACAAAGAAATACAAATTAAGGTCGCTAGTTCAAGTACAAGAGTCACAAAGCTTACAATAAATTCGTATAATTACTGCTTTATAATTATCAATGAAATTATTTTAATTTATTATATATGTTACTGTCGAAACTCCTCAATGGTCAACTCACTGGTTTTGTAGAGGGGGTGGACAGGCAATTTTCATACGATTACTGATGAGGCTCTCCCAAGTGGATCTGAAGATAGAAAAATGGATTAGGAGGATGGTGGAGGGGTCTCGACACTCCGACGCTCAAGTCAGATGTGTTCACTAATAAGAAAAATAAGAGAAAAATTAGGGGGTTTTCCGTTATCTTTCATTGTAAGAGGGAGTATCTTTTTATAGAGAGAGGAGGGAGAAAGCCACATTTCCCACAAGTCCGAGGTTTCCACCCCCGTTACCCCTTTATACTAGGTACCTTCTATTGTGTATTAAATGAGGAGTAAAGGGAGACATTTCTCATGGGTCCACATTCTCCCTGTCATTTGCCCACGTTCTTAGTAACTGTTATCTCCTTGCTAGTTAAAGGGGGTGACAACAATGTTTTCAAGATCAGAGTGTCATTTCTAAAGAGTCCGCTCAAGAATCTGAGTCGGGGGCCTCGATTCGGGGGTTATGGGTTTGATCCGGGGGTTCAAGTTGAGGCCCCAAGTCGGGGGCTCGTCTTGGGAACATGAGTCGGATCGAGAGCCCGAGTTGGAACTGGGTTGTTGACGCGGTATGACCTTCTCCCAACTAGGCGCCCTTGTTGTTGCTAACTTGCTGACATGTATTCCTACCTGGTTTAGCTAATCTAACCCTGACATTACTAATCTCCCCTTTTACTCCAGTCGAAGGAGGCTTGAAGAGTCCAATTGATTGGACTTAGCGAATGGTGGTGAGACCTAGTGCAGAGGGTCACGTGTCAGCTGTCTGCCTCTGATTTGAGGTCGCTTTAATTGCTGTCCACACATGTTTTAGTGGGTCGAGTGGGGAGCCCGAGTTGGGACTGGGCTACCGACGTGGCGTGACCTTCTCCCAACTAGGTGCCCTTGCTATTGCTGACCTATTGACATGGGTTCCTTCCTGGTTTAGCTAATTTAACCCTTACATCACTAATTTCCCCCTTTAGTCTAGTCGAAGGAGGCTTGAAGAGTTCGACTAACTGGACTTAGAGAATGGTGATGAGACCTGGTGTAGAGAGTCACGTGTTAGTTGCTTGCCTCTGATTTGAGATTGCTTAATGAATCCTCGCTTTAATTGCTGCCCACGCTTGTTTTAATGGGTGTGATTCGCTAGCTTTGTTTGATGTGCCTGAGATGTGCTACTTTTGAGGTTATGTTAACTTAATGGTGATATGACCGCTGTCAAGTGGGTGAAGCGTCACTCCGAGGTATCATGAGTACTTAGGGGTTGGTGGTTTTTTTTGTTTTTTTTGGATCGGATGACTGTGTTCCTCCTTCCTCAAGAGAAGGACCTAGATCGGGTGACACAGTGGGGCCCCAATAGGGTATATAATCAAGGTAGGGCGAGGTGAGAAGGACCTGTTAGATCGATTCCATACGCTAGAGGGGGGGTGAATAGCGATTCTTCGAACTCGTTCTTCCTACACGGTTAGTTGCGCAAGCGGAATATACAATAAAAATGAAACTAACCAAGAAGAACAACGGTAACAAACCAGATTTATTTGGTATCCACCCCGGACGGGTGACTAATCCAAGAATTCGTCGATGGATTACTCCCCGGATAACCTCCGACTAACTCTTTGTCGCTCCTTGTGGGTGGAGAAACCTCGCCACAAACTCGGACAACACTCTGAGCACCAAAGACTACTAACAAGCCTTAACCAAGCTTGTTTCGTCAAGAGAGAAAAACCTGAAACGAGCTCCTTTAAATAGGGCTCGAATCTGTTCAGGCCGCTACCAGTCGACTACCCCTGGGGCAGTCGACTGCTCCCACATAGATTCGACCGTTACACCCAACGTTCGAATCTGCCAGCCGTTCCAGTCGTCACCAGTCGACTGCCCCTGGGGCAGTCGACTGGTCCGAGGGGCAGTCGACTGGTCCGAACCTAAGCCTAGGGTTACACTCCACATTTCACTCCGCACTCGAACCCTCCCGGCTTAGCCCCTGAGTACAAACACTCATAGTCAGACCCTCACAACCCGGTTGACTCTTCACCAGCAGCCTTGACTGTTGCCTTCACGCCCTCTTCATCTTCTGCCCTTGTCCCTCGGATGCGCACGCAAGCCTCCAGCTTGCCTCTATGCCATCGTTCACGTACGCCTCGAAGTCTGCGCCCCTCGGCTCATCGTCCCTGCTATCCAACGGTCCCTCGGATGCGCACGCAAGCCTCCAGCTTGCCTCCATGCCACCCTTCACCTGAAGACATCAACCAAGTCCTTGTGTACCTCTACACCTGCACACTCATGTACACATATTAGTCCAACAATAAACCCTAACTTAAACCATTTGCCCAAACATCAAAACACTTGGTCACTCCGGACCACAGATTGCCTCAACAATCTCTCCCTTTTTGATGTTTGACAATACGTTTAAGTTAGGAAAAACAAATAGTAGTAAATTGCAAAAACCATGCTAAAACAACCAACTGGACTTACGTTGCCAAGACTCCATCTTGGACTTACACCGTCAATGCATATGCAAATGCAAACAAGGATCCTATCCCAAGACATCCCACACCTAACCCTCCAAGTTAGAATTTTCCACACTTAACACTCCAAGTTAGGATTTTTCCACACCTAACCCTCCAAGTTAGGACTTTTCACCAAAACGAGCTTTTTAAAGCTTCTCCAAAACTCCCCCTACATTGGACTTACAAAGGCTTTTTAAGAATCTCTCCAAGGTTCCCCTTACGCCAAGAATGGAGCAATCATGCTCCCCCTTAATCTTAGCTCCCCCTAAACCTAGGGTTTCTAGCAAAGGTGTGTTTGGTTTCCCAACTTAAACCCAACACTTCTCCCCCTTTGCCTAGCATCAAAAAGATGCCAACAATATCCCAATTATTGGATCTTTTAATCTCCAATGATCCTAAACATAGTATACTAGCCCCCCATACACTCGTTTTCCATCATTTGGACCCAAGTCAGCTGCTGGATACCCACACCAGCCCTGACCAGTCAACTGCCCCCCAGGGCAGTCGACTGATACTCTGAATATCAGTTTTTTAGGCCACATTCAGAAATGTGCCAGAAATTTCACAATTCTCCAAAAATTCTCAATTTTGTGGAGAACTTTGTGGTACCCATACCTACTTGGGAAAAATACATTCCATAATGTATCTATCATCATTTCCAAGTTGGACACAAAACCCAAAAATTTCCTATGAAAATCAAGGCAACCAAGTAGGCAACCTCCCCCTTAACCTATGTCTTCTCCCCATTTTTAATTTTCCTAGGTGAAGTTCTACCCAACTTAACACCCTAACACCAAGTCAAGTTCTTCCCCAACTTAACTTCATAACACCAATGTCAAGTTATACCCCAACTTAACGACCAACATTATCTTTTGTTAAGTTAAACTTAACTCAACAATCCAAGTTTTCTACCCTAGAACCTTCTAGAAAAACCTAGAAAACCTGGAAAAACCTAAAAGAGATTTGCAAGCACATTTTCTAGGATATACCCTATCCTAGAAGAATATAATTCCATGAAAAATACAAATGTGCTTGACTTTTGGTACAACTTCCAATTATCTCAAAAGATTGACATTTTGTATCAACTTTGAACCTTAGTCGTGATTCCTTGTATTTGTTAACTCTAACCTTTTAATTTACACAAGGAATTATCCTCAACTCTTTTCTTTTTATTTCTTAATCCTAGATACCTATGGACTTATCAATTTTCCCATTCAACAAGCATTTATCATTTTTCTTAAATTCCATGATATCCATATGACCTCATTTCAAATAATCACCATTAAACCCTGAGTCAAACCTTTGTTCAAAGAGTATAATCAAGGATCTTAATCTAAATGTCAGATTCTATTATCCAATAGCCTATTCACCTTAACCCTAATGGATCAGTCGACTGCCCCCAGGGCAGTCGACTGCGAAAACTCACAGAATATTTTTTTTTTGGCTCTGACCAGGGCAGTCGACTGATACCTGAATTATAGGTTTTTCAGCCTAATTTCAATAATGCCTACATAATTCCACAAATCTCCAAAAATTCTGAAATTTCGTGGGGAAATTTGTGGATCCTATGCCTACTTGGGAAAAATATGTTTCCAAATAAATGTACTCCAAATCCCAAGATTGACATGAAACTCAACTTCTTCTAAAATGTATAGTTTAAACTCTTCCCAAAAGTCCTAATTGTGACCTTTCCTTGGTATATCTTCTAACACCTGGCCATGATACATTTCTAGCACTGAATTATATGGTATTTGCACACTAAAACCTAATTTTATCAAATATAACCCTATTTTCATCTTTTTCCTCCCTAATTCTCCTTTTATTGTACCAATTCCCTAGGATTAAGACTTACCCAAGTCTTCCAATCCTTTTGGCACACTTCCTAGCCCACTTGGACTACCTAGAACGACCATTTCTTGAGATCCATTTACCATGGACCCCAAAGGTTCCTAGAGCTCCCCCTTGAGCTCTTAGCCTAGCCACCTCCCTAGGTGACTCGATCCACACTAGACCACACCGGTGTGCCACCGGTGATTCTTAGCCTACAAAATGAACCCTCTTAACCTTAGACACCTTATTTTTGGTTAAGTCATTTTCTTTCCCTTTGGATGACACTCCCTTGTCATCCTTAGACTTCCTTCTTGTCATGATTATATGTCTTCCCATCATATTTCTTTTTGTTGGCCTTGGAGACTCTAGACCGGTAACCCAAACCCGATCTATCATAGTTGAGTTTTAAACTACCCAACACCATATCTAGACCCTTAGACCCAACCTTGAATCTTTCTAGGGTCTTTTCTAATGTATCAAGCCTTGCCCTTAAGGCTTGATTTTCCCTTTCTAAACTTTTAACCTTGGTGTCCATGTGTCCATTTTGGACATTCCTAGACCTACCCTCCTTTCTAGGCACATTTCTTCCTTTCTTGGGATTAATGTCATGATCCTTAGGTACAGAGGTCTTAGGCCTATCATGATGCATGCTTTTCTTAGGGTTTTGATCTACCTTGTTAACCCTAGTCCTATCATTATATCTAAAACCATGGTTATGCACAATCAAATAGTTTTCATTGATTCTAGCATGCATGGATGAATAATTAACATTATTTTTAATATGCAAAGAGGAACTTGAAATTGAATTACATTTTAACCTAGGGTTAGGAATTACCTCCCTTACCCTTGTAGTCCCTCCTTGTTGTGATCTTTGCTTCTTCCTTTCTTCTTTCTCCCATCTCCTCAAGTGTCCCATTTTCTTGAGCTCTTTCTTCCTTGGACACTTGGTGTGGTAGTGCCCTAGCTCACCACACGTGAAGCATCGAATCTTCCTCTTCTTCTCTTGGGATTCTCCATTCCTACACCTCATGTTAGCATTTAATTTAATTGAGATGAGTTTAGAGTGTATCTTCTTTTTCTTACCATTTGGACACTTATCCTTGTAGTATCCCTTTTCGTTGCACCCAAAGCATATGATATGTTCCTTTCTCTTGGCTTTGGTGGAGGTTGAGGTTTCTTATTGCTCTTGTATGGATGAGGGTCTCTCCTCCCCCTCTATCCTTGAAGTTGATGCTTCCTCTTCTTCTCTTGAGGTGGATGCCCTCTCATTCTCTTCTTCTTCTTTACTTGAGGATGTGGGCATTTCTTCCTCTTCGGATGTTGACACTTCCATTTCTTTTTCTTTTTCTTGGTCCATTGAATCCATTTCTATTGGCTCTTCCACTCTTTTGGCTTGTGTAGATTTCTTATGATATTCTTCTATCTTTCTCCACAACTCACATGCATCTTTATATTCACCAACACAACTCAAAATATTATTAGGCAAAATGTTTATCAAAATACTAATTACCTTCTCATTGCCTTTTGATTGTGCTTATTGTTCTTGATTCCAATATCTAGGCCTAAGCTTCTTTCCGTGCTTATCCCTTGGAATCTCGAAGGGCTCTTCAAGTGCAATTCTACATTCCCACTCCATTCCGAACCAAGTCTCGATCCTTGCCTCTAAAAGTCGAAGTCTTCATGATCGTAAGGAGGCGGAGTGTAGATGTTATCTCCAAATTTGTCTTCAATTGTTCTTCCCTCTAGCTTTTGCTCTTCTTGGCGGTTATTCCAATCACGAACGGTCCTTCGCTCTGATACCAATTGTTAGATCGTTTTCGTACGCTAGAGGGGGGGGGGGGTGAATAGCGATTCTTTGAACTCGTTCTTCCTACACGGTTAGTTGCGCAAGCGGAATATACAATAAAAATGAAACTAACCAAGAAGAACAACGGTAACAAACCAGATTTACTTGGTATCCACCCCGGACGGGTGACTAATCCAAGAATCCATCGGTGGATCACTCCCCGGATAACCTCCGGCTAACTCTTTGTCGCTCCTTGTGGGTGGAGAAACCTCGCCACAAACTCGGACAACACTCTAAGAGCCTTAACCAAGCTTGTTTCGTCAAGAGAGAAAGGCCTGAAACAAGCTCCTTTAAATAGGGCTCGAATCTGTTCAGGCCGCTACCAGTCGACTGCCCCTGGGGCAGTCGACTACTCCCACTCAGATTCGACCGTCACCCAACGTTCGAATCTGCCAGCCGTTTCAGCCGTCACCAGTCGACTGCCCCTGGGGCAGTCGACTGGTCCGAACCTAAGCCTAGGGTTACACTCCCCGAGTACATTTCACTCTGCACTCGAACCCTCCCTCCCGGCTTAGCCCCTGAGTACAAACACTGATAGTCAGACCCTCACAACCCGATTGACTCTTCACCAGCAGCCTCGACTGTTGCCTTCACACCCTCTTTATCTTCGACCCTCAACCCTCGGATGCGCACGAAAGCCTCCAGCTTGCCTCCATGCCACCCTTCACGTACGTCTCGAAGTCCATGTCCCTCGGCTCATCGTCCCTGCTATCCAACGATCCCTCGGATGCGCACGCAAGCCTCCAGCTTGCCTCCATGCCACCCTTCACCTGAAGACATCAACCAAGTCCTTGTGTACCTGTACACCTGCACACTCATGTAAACATATTAGTCCAACAATAAACCCTAACTTAAACCCTTTGCCCAAACATCAAAAAACTTGGTCACTCCGGACCACATATTGCCTCAACATGACCTTCGTCTGCTTTTGTTTGAGCTTTTCAAGTTTCCGCCGTCTTCGTTTTCTCATCCTTAGAGCCTGCACTTGTCGTCTTCCCTCATCATCCCTGCCTTTTCGCCAACATAAGCTTTTCACTTTGTCTTCTTTCCTAATTAATCCCTTCCAGTCTATGGTCTTAGAGGGATGACCGAACCATCATCGTCCACTGCCTGGGATCTCTTGGTAACGTCGAGTTTTACCAGTGTTTCACTGGAGAGGATGAGATTTGTATATAAGGTGCTTAGGGACTATATCCTAGTCCTACCGAACAGGAACGACTGTCCCGACCACCCTCCACTAGGGTGTGTGACCTTTTTCCGAAGTCATTTGCTTAGCGGCCTTCACTTCCCCATCTATTCCTTTTTTATTGATATGTCCAGCTACTTTTGTATTCCTTTGTTCCAGTTAAGTCCCAACTCCTTCCGCATCCTCTCACGGATGGTTATGTTGTTTCATCTATATTGTCTCCCTATTTCTCCTGATCTTTTCCACTGCTTCTTTTATTCTAAACGCATGGAGGACAGAGTATTTTGCTTCTCCGCCCGACCAGGCCACTCTGGTGGAATAGGTCAAGTCATTAACCCTAACCAAGTTATTGTTGGAGCAATCGACCCTAAGATGGTCCGGAGTGACCATAGGTTTTGATGTTTGGGCAAAGGGTTTAAGTTAGGTTTACCCTTGTATTTGATATGTGTATGTTAAGTGTGCAGGTTGTACAGGTTACACATATGGACTTGACTGGACAGCCTCGGTACGGTGAAGGATGGCATGGAGGCAAGCTGGAGGCTTGCGTGCGCATCCGAGGGACCTTGGTGAGCAGGGACGATGAGCTGATGGGCGCGGACTTCGAGGCATGCGTGAAGGATGGCATGGAGGCAAGCTGGAGGCTTGCGTGCATCCGAGGGACGGGAGCCGAAGATGAAGAGGGCGCGAAGGCAACAGTCGAGGCTGCGGAAGAGGAGTCAGTCGAGTCGTGAGGGTACGAGTGTTGTGTGATTGTACTCGGGAAAGTCCTTGGGTTTGAGTGCGGAGTGGAATGTACTCAGGAAGGGAAACCCTAGGTGAGTGAGTAGGGCAGTCGACTGCCCTTGGTGCAGTCGACTGATAAAACTCACAGAAGGTTTCTGGCCTGTGACCAGTCGATTGCCCTGGGGGTAGTCGACTGGTAGGTGGCTGGTGAGCTGACAAATTTGAACGTTGGGGTTGTCAATGGTCGAATTTGGCTGGCACCAGTCGACTGCCCCCAGGGCAGTCGACTGGTAGCGAGAAATCAGCCCCGAGTCCTATTTAAAGAGGACTTCGTGGTGGCTGAGTTTCTTGACGAAACCTGCTTGGATAAAGCCGGTTAGTAGTCTATTGTGTTCACAAAGCGTCCAAGGTGTTGTGGCGAGGTTTCTCCACCCACAAGGAGCGACACGTGATAGCCGGAGGTTATCCGGGGAGTGATCCACCGACGGATTGTTGGATTAGTCACCCGACCGGGGTGGATACCAACTAAATATGGTTTGTTAGCGTTGCTTGTTCTTTTCATTATTGTTTTCCGCTGTGCAACTAACAACGTAGGTACAAGAACGAACCGGGAATCGCTATTCACCCCCCTCTAGCGTACCGGAAACGATCCTACAGTTATTATAAAATTGAGAATATAGGGTCAAGTTATAGGATTGACTACAATACAAGAGTTAGTTTAGCCGGTAATACTCAAAGATCACGATATGTTCTAAATAGTAGCTATTAAAATAGGAATGATTTAGGCATCTAGTTTTTAGGGGAACAAAAATATGCTCTAAATGCCTAAGTCTAAGTCTCTTAGTCGGGAATCTGTTATCGGTAGAGGGTACATCCTCCGTCCTAGTAGAAGGCGGATTTAGGATCTGTTTTTTTTTTCTAATCAATCACAATGTCACAATAATGAAAATAATGATAAAAAAACTGGAGAAATGCATAGAACTAATTTGGTATAGGTGTAGAATGTACCTAGGAGGCATTTTGCAAGGTTGAGAGTTGAGATTTTGGCAAGGTTGGTCGGGAGGCACCTTCGTTCAATGGAGAAGAAGGAGAACAACAACAACAACAACAACAAAGCCTTATCCCACTAGGTGGGGTCGGCTATATGGATCCTTTTACGCCATTGAGTTCTATCCCCTACTATATCATCATCTAGATTTAAATAAAATTTATCTTGTTTTATTGTTGCCAACCAAGTCTTTTTTGGTCTTCCTCTCCCTCTTTTAATGTGCGTATTTATCATAGTTTCACATCGTCTAACAGGGGCATTTATTGGTCTTCTAAGTACATGTCCGTACCATCTCAAACGTGTCTCCCGAAGTTTTTCTTCAATAGATGCAACTCCGACTTTCTCTCTAATACTCTCATTCCTTATTCTATCCATCCTCGTATGTCCACACATCCACCTTAACATCCTCATCTCTGCAACTTTCATCTTTTGCTCATGTGCTCGAGTCATAGCCCAACATTCAGCACCATATAACATAGCAGGTCTAACTGCCGTTTTGTAGAACTTCCCTTTAAGTTTTAGAGGTACTTTACGATCACATAAGACACCCGATGCTAATCTCCATTTCAACCATCCTGCTTGTATTCTATGTAAGACATCTCTCTCAATTCCTCCATCACTTTGCAAGAACGATCCTAAATACTTAAAGTTCTCGATTTTAGACAACTCATCATCTCCTATCTTAACAATTGTTTCACTACGTCTAGCATTGCTAAACTTAAATTCCATATATTCAGTCTTTACTCTACTAAGCCTAAAACCTTTCATTTCTAGAGTTTCCCGCCAAGATTCTAGTTTAGCATTTACTCCTTCACGTGTCTCATCTATCAAAACAATATCATCTGCAAACAACATGCACCATGGCACTGTATCTTGAATGTGCCTAGTGAGTTCATCCATGATTAGTGTAAAAAGATAGGGACTTAAAGCTGATCCTTGATGTAACCCTATCCT
Organism: Boesenbergia rotunda; assembly: GCA_024364735.1. Taxonomy (NCBI): domain Eukaryota; kingdom Viridiplantae; phylum Streptophyta; class Magnoliopsida; order Zingiberales; family Zingiberaceae; genus Boesenbergia; species Boesenbergia rotunda. Next base: position 161,997 of record JAGFNQ010001309.1, on the reverse strand, counting down.
TATTGGAAATGCTTCAGTCAATCCACCTGAAGTCTTCACTCTAGTCGTTACATCTTCATACATATCTTTAATTAGGTCAATATATGTTACGCTAACGCCTCTCTTTTCTAGAATTCTCCATATAATTTCTCTTGGTACCCTATCATAAGCTTTTTCTAAATCAATAAATACCATGTGTAGATCTTTCTTTTGCTCCCGATATTTTTCAATTAATTGCCTAAGAAGATGTATAGCTTCTATTGTCGACCTTCCAGGCATGAACCCAAATTGATTTTCGGTTACCGTGGTCTCCTTCCTCAATCTTTTTTCTATTACTCTTTCCCAAAGTTTCATGGTATGACTCATTAATTTAATACCCCTATAGTTTGCACAATTTTGTATGTCTCCTTTGTTCTTATATAAGGGAACTAGACTACTTACCCTCCATTGATTAGGCATTTTTTTTGTTTTCAATATTAAATTAAATAATTTTGTAAGCCATTCAATACCTTTTTTCCCTAAACATTTCCATACCTCTATTGGGATATCATCCGGTCCCACGACCTTTCCATTTTGCATCCCTTTCAAAGCTTGTTCTACTTCTGAAGTTTGAATTCTCCGATGAAGGAGAAATCGAAGAAAATTAGATTTCAGTGACAAAATGAGTGTTTTGTTCAGTTTTCTACTTTTCATGAACTGAGGTGCTTTAATTTTAAGTGAGGCACCTTAGTTAACACATGAGGTGTCTCAGTTTGTGAGTGAGGTGCCTTAGGTAATTTGGGCGGGATTTTCACTACCTTAAGTTGAGGCGCCTTTGAGTTATACCGAGGCACCTTAAATCGTTCCTTTTTTGTGGTTAAGTTAAAGTTAATGATTAATTAAAGTTAATTTAAGTTTATCTTTTTAATTAAGTAACAATAATTGAAGTTAAAGTTTTTAATTATGTAAAATTAATTAAGTTGAATTTTTAATTAAGGTAAAATTAAGTTAAAATTGAATCAAGATAAAATTTTAATAATTTGTTAAGGTAAAAACTTTAAAAAGATTTGTTAAGGTTAAAATTTCAATTAAGTTGTATTTTTATTAAAGTGAAAAATGAAGTTAATTTTAAGTTTTTGATTAATTAAGGTTAAAGTTTAAACGGTAAATTGCATAAAACTCCCCAATGGCCACTTGATCTTTGCATGCACTCCCCATTTGAATTTTTCTTTGCATTTACTCCCTGATGGATTGAGTATAAAAGAGTAAAATTGAGTATACATCAGTGAAAATTGAGTATATATCAGTGAAAATTGAGTATAAAATAGTGAAACTTGAGTATAAAAGAGTGAAAATTGAGTACACAGGTTATTGATATGGTGGATGCAACCTTGCATACTCAATTTTCTAACTTTTATACTCAACTTTCTGTTGGTGCAATCTTGGTTAGGTCAGGGTTGACCTAGTTTGACAAAACTCAGGTGAGCTTGAGTCTGGTAAGCTTGGGTGAGCTTGAGGTCGTATGTTTCGATGTTTGATAATGATGTTTGAGTGGTCATCATGTGTGAGTCAAGTGGGTCAAGGTTGACTGGAGGCTTGACTGGGAAAGACCTAGTGGGACTAGGTGAAGTCCAGGTAGATCGGGGAGATCGTACGCTGGCATGGCAAAAGACCTAGTGGGACTAGGTGAAGTCCAGGTAGATCGGGGAGATCGTACGCTGGCATGGCAAAAGACCTAGTGGGACTAGGCACACCTAGTGGGACTAGGTGAAGTCCAGGTGGATCGGGGAGATCGTACGCTGGCATGACAAAAGACCTAGTGGGACTAGGCACACCTAGTGGGATTAGGTGAAGTCCAGGTGGATCGGGGAGATCGTACGCTGGCATGGGAAAAGACCTAGTGGGACTAGGCACACCTAGTGGGACTAGGTGAAGTCCAGATGGATCGGGGAGATCGCATGCTGGCAAGGTGGAAGTCTACAGAGAGACTTGACCTAACTCGAGGGTTAGGTGAATCTGGTTGGGAACCAGGTTAAGTCCGAGTTGGGAGCTAGGCAGTAGAAATCCAGGTTGGTCAAAGGGGTTGACCGGACACTTGGTAGGGGATCCTAGGCTTGTGAAAACAAGTTAGGTTGGACTCAATCGATTGGGTAATCGATTGGGTGAATCGATCAGGTGATCGATTAGGGCAGTTTGCGCGAGAGGACAGAAGGGCCCTGAATCGATTGGGCAATCGATTCAGAGTATCGGTAATCGATTGGCTAATCGATTACGACAGTTTGCGCGAGAGAACAGAAGAGTTCTGAATCGATTGAGTAATCGATTCAGGACACTCATAATCGATTACGGTTCGAAAACTAGCCGTTGAACGACTAAATCCTACGTGGTAATTGATTGGGTAATCGATTCAGAAACCCTAGGCATCGAGTATATAGGTTTTCACGCAGGTTTGGAGCGAAACTCTTCTTCCTCCTTCCACGCCATTTCAAGAGAAGCTTTGGGGCTTAGTGTTGGTGCACTTCCAAAGTTCTAGAGGCGATCACAAGCTTGAAGATAGCAAGGAAAGCAAAGTGTGAGCTTATTCATTGTAAATCTTGTAAGATTTTCATTTGTATTTGTTTTGTTTCTTGTTGTATCTTTGTGAAAGCTTGTAAGAGGTTTCTCCACCTCAAGAAGGAGACTTTCATAGTGTATGAGAGTGTGAGGAGAGTGAATCCTTGGATTAGTCACCCGACTGGGGTGGATACCAAGTAAAATCCAAGTGTTAGCGATTGCTTGAAGTCTTCCGCCGCGACAAATCATCTACAAGCGAATCGAAGCTAATCACCCCCCTCTAGCTCGTCTACCGGTCCCAACACTTTCTTCAAATAATACTCACCAAACTGTCTTGTCAATCCCATCAGGGACTACATGCAAAGAAAAAGTTGTGGGGATTACATGCAAAGTTGAAATAGCATGTGGGGAGTTTATGAAAATTTACCCAAGTTTAAAATTAAGTAAAGTTATTAAAGTTAATTAAAATTTTAATTGAAATTAATTATGGTTAAAGTTTTGAGTTGGGTGTTTTGACCGTCAATCAATTCAAATTTAGTTGTTTTTATTCATCTCACCAGATCTAAAGTTATCAACCAAGGTAAATCTATAGTTTTATGGGATGAGTTTAAGTTAAATTATCAAGAGTCATCTTAGCTTGAGTTAGCTTAAGTATAGTTTTGGGTTCCACAAGCGTGCTTCCTTGGATAAGCTCTCAGGCTATGGTGAGTCACCTGGACATCATTACCTAGATAGAACTTTCCAATTTGGTTGTACTTAGAGAACTTAGTACTAGTCTTAATCTTTTTAAGTTAAGACTTAATCCTAAATTAGCTATTCCTAAGTACCTTGACGAGTAAGTGTTGATTTTGAGGTGCCAACTAGTTTGAAGCCTCCCTAAAATCATATATTTGTTGTTTAGGGTTGATAGAGTGAATTTTCCTTTTGGGAATGTAATACTGATTTCGTCCTACTTGCGTTGTTAGATATGCTTTTGAAACCCAGGTTTTCTTTATTTTCTTGTTTTGTTTAACAAGTGAAATAAAAGTCTTGTTTGTTGACTTGGATTTGAATCCAATTCCAGATTTATTGTACACTTCTTTTTGAGATCCAAGGATAAGGCCAAGATTTTTGGATCTCATTGTGAAAGTTTCTAGTAAGTCCTTAAGTTTTGAACTTCACCTTTTAGAGTGGAGTTTTCATTTTCAAGTTTTTCAACTTGAACAAATTTTTTAAGTTGATTTTGTTCAGGTGAATTGTTGGTAATAATTTGTTCCTTAAGGTCTTGATTTTCCTTAAGAAGCAAGTTAATCCTAGTTTCAGAAGTAGATAATTTTCTATTTAAACATGCTATGATCTTAAAGAATTTTATGTCAAGTAAATTTTGTATCTTAGTCAAGCCATCAGAAATGAGTGCGGACTCATGGCTCGGCTCATATTCGAACTCTCCGTCTTAATCAGATTTTGACTTAGGTCCGGTCGCCATTAGCGTGAGGTAGCTGGATTGCTTTAAGAGTTCTTCATCCGATTCATTCGAGGAGGTCTCGTCCAAAGTTGCTTGAAGAGTCTTCTTATTTTTCATCTTCTTGGGTTGGTCCTCCTTATTTGGGTATTTGTTCTTGGAATACCCTTTCATGTTGCAACCGAAGCAAGTGATGTTGCTCTTAGAGTCATCAGTTGAGGGCTTCATCACCTTCTGTATGTCTTTCTTTGTGAATTTTTTTCTTGGTGAACATTTTCCTTACCAAGTTCACCAGGTATTTTTCATCTTCTAAATCTGAGTCTAACACGCTCTTAGACTCATCCTTGGTTCTGCTTCTAGAGTTGAACTCCTTGGAGGAACTTGCAAATAAAGCTATACCCTTCTCGATTGGTTTGACGTTAGTTTGCTCATGCAACTCTAATTCATAAAATAATTTGTCTAATTTTAGTTTAGAAAGATTTCTCGAAATTTTGTAGGCATCTATAATAGATGCCCATAATATATTCCAAGGGAAACCATTGAGTGTGTACCTTATTACATCCTAATTTTCTAGATGATGTCCAATTAGGTGCAACTCATTCATTATGTCCTTGATCCGAGCATGGAGTTGACTTGCTGTTTCCCCATATTACATTTTTATGTTAAATAACCTATTTAACAACATGCTCCATTTTATTTCTTTTGTGTCACTGATTCCATCAATGCAGCTCGATCAACTTGTCCCAGAGCTCCTTTGTACTTTTGGTTGGACCGATCCAGTTTAGCTCCTCCTTAGTCAGCCGACACTGAAGGGTATTTTGGGCCTTGAACTCAACTTAGGCTTTCTTCTTAATCTCAGTGTTCCACTTATTTGGTTTTAGTGGAAGATTTTCTCTTTCATCCATTGGAGGTGAGTATCCAGTCTGGATTGTGAACCACTAATCCATGTCGGTCTTTAGATAGACCACCATTCTCCTCCTCTAGTAGGGAAAGTTTTTTCCATTGAACAACGGAGGGCGGAGTGTTGTAGCTTTCACTTTGGGCCATTTGAGTCTCTAGCACAAACAAAAAAGATGAAACAATATCCCAAAACTAGATCTTGGATTAGTAGTGTGGAAGGAGAAGAAATAAGATCGTCTCGACTGGTGTTGCACCAATTTCGGGTAAAAAGCCGAGCGATAGAAAACTGTCCAAAGAGTAATGATTGCACTACTTTTTAGACTTGTATCAAAAGCTCAAATCTGGAAAAAAAATGACAGATGCAAAAATCGAAAAAGGCGTAAGAATATTTATTTTTTTAAAAAATATGCATATATTTTTCTTAACAATGACCGAAAAATAAAATTCCCCTACTCTAATGGTGGTTGCACCGATTTAGAGAAAACAAGGCTCTGATATCACATGTAGAATTGTTGCACGTAAGAGGGAGGGGGGGGGGGGAGTGAATCACATGCATTTTTAAAACAACTCGCCTTTTTCTGTTTTACAAAATTTTGAGTGCACAACAAAAATTACGAATAAAATACAAGTACGAGAATATAAGTAGTTTTACTTGGTTCGGAGTCCAACGACTCCTACTCGAAGACTTAGGTCCACTAGACCTATCGATGGGAATTCACTAATCTCTCTATCGACAAAGTGTTAAATACAAGGAATTTACAGGAGTTTAAAATGCATAAAATCCTAAATTAGGGCCATGGTTCGAATTATCCAAATTAAGAGGGGGGTTTTATGCAAAGTTACATTAAACTTATAAAACCCTAAAAAACTTCTCCCAAAAATACTCTTCTTCCGCCGCAGTTGTTCCCCGAGCGAGCGACGCCGACCGCGCACCCTAACTCCTCTCCTCCCCTCGCGATCTCGCTGGCCGCCCGACGCTAGGATCGAGCGAGTGAGAGCCACCAAGCACGCCGGCGGCGAGCGACACCGATTCTCTTCTATTTTTGTTCCTTCTCGCACGATTTCACCGCCACGCCACCGAGCCACCGACCCCTCCTTGCTGACAGCCGGTTGTTGTTTTCCCCATCTTTCGGCACTGCTCCCATCGCCATTTGCTCCTCTGCTCACGGCAAGAAGGAGCCATCACTGCTGGAACTCCACTGCCACGACCAAGGGTTTAGCAACCCTTGAGTTTCCAACGCCGGTGCACTCAAGGTAAGAGTTAGATTTTTCATTTGATCTTGGGAGTTGCTGTGAAATTTCACCGTGAGCATCCCCGTTCATTGTGTAATGGATTAGGTTCGGTTGGTTCTTGTGAAGAGCTTGGGCAGGATTCTTTGGAAAGGTTTCGGCCGTGAGCAACAAAGGTAAGGTTTATATGCTTAGTATAAATTTAGGAGTAAAGTTTGTTGTGTAAATTGATCTTGAGTTGGTGTATTCTTTAGGTTTTCTATGAATTGGGAGTTGCCGTGGGTTGCATTCTATTGGTTGGATTTTTATTTTTTTGTTGTTTGGGAATTTATTTGTAAGGGTTGCTACGAGTTTCTTCTGGAGCTATGGATGTTGTGTTGGGGGTTTATGATGCTATGTCATGAGATCTGTATTGGGTGTGGTTCCTTTTGGAAAGATTGTCTGGTTTGGTTGGCTTTGGTTTCCTATGGTCTTATCTTTGGTGCCATGATACATTGTGGGGTTTGGTTGAAAATGGGCATGAGTGCTATGTGATTTGTAATATTTGTACTGAGAGGTACATGGTGGGATTTGATCTGACTAGGATTAGGTGATATGTGGTTTGTTTTCCTCTAGCTTTGTTGTGCTCTTACTAGGAGCTACAATAGGGAAATTGATCCTTGGTTGGATTGGGTTAAATTGGGGGTTAAAAACTAAAATGAACTAATTGTGATGATCGGGTTAATTAGGAGTCAATCATTTAGTTTGTATTTAGCAAATGAAGGAGATAATTAGGTTTTATCCTAATCCGTTTATATGCAGTTTGCTATTTTTAGTAAATTTGTTTATAACTTGATCCTTAATACAAGATCTTGATTTGATACGAGATTCTGAAGGTGGGGTCTTTTCTGAATGGTCTACGATAAAGGTGGGTACTTCTCCTTTTGTATTATATAGATTATTTATCTTAAATACATGGTTATTTATGTCTGAGTAGGACTGCTTTACCTTGTTCTTTGTTGTTTTTAATATCGTCCGTTGATACTTTCGCTGCTTGATCTTCGAGCTAATTATATTTTATGTTCGTACAGTCTCATCGTTGATTTTCTATTCTGTAAAGTACCGCTTGTACGCGAGTATTTAAAAATGATCATTAGACACAACTAGGGTTGGTTGACATTAGAGATACTCTACCTAGTAGTTTAGTTGCATGTTTGGTGATTTTTGGGTACTTATTGTTGTATCGTTGCATCGTTATTATTTGGTTGATTGTGCATTTAGTATCATACACTATATTTGCATAGTTGCATGCTGACGAGTATTGACTTCCATATGGTTAAGCCGTCGTCAGTCATTTAGTTGCTTTACCCATTTAACCACTCATCGTGATTATTGCTAGAGTCCGAGCAACTGTCCTGTTATGCCACACTCGACCACTCATGGATAGTGGATATTGGAGTTGTAAGCAAGCAGTTGACACCCTCACCGTTGTTTTCGAGGGATATTAGAGCTGTTGGTGGCTCCCCCCTTTTTCCTGGGGGTTTTAGAGTAGTTGGCTTCCCAACATCCTATCCACTCAACCTCATATATAAGTGGTATTCATTGGAGTGCGTATAATTGTCATAACCCTACCCACTCGGCCACACAGATGTGATGTGATGGCGGCTTGACTGGCGTCAGGGGTGATACATGTCATTGCATCATATGCATTTATTGCATTTTGCACTTTCTTGTATTTGCTGCATTTATATGAGCTATGATTACTGCATTTAGTTGACATGCATGTATGTTTTGATATTCTGTTATCACTTTATTTCATACATGCTTAGTTATTATTCTGTTTCCTAGACACTGTATTGTTAGAACCGAAAGAAATTTAGATATCTCCACAATGGTATGATATTGTCCACTTTGGGCCTAAGCCCTTATGGTTTTGCTCTTGGGCTCTCCCAAAAGGCCTCATCCCAATGGAGATATCTTTTTTTTTCTTATAAGCCTATGATCTTTCCTATGTGTTTTCGATATGAGACTATATTTGCAACCTTGCAACCCCAATAATCCCCCCTTCAAACAAAGGACCACAAGCCCCCCTCAAGTATAAACCCTTTCCGTTTTGATGTCTGATTCTCAACCTACTAGGACTTTCTGCCCCTCGGTCCACCCGACCTACTAGGACTTCACCGCCTAACCGCAACTAGGACTTCTCTACCTAGTATCTGGTTGTCTTGATCAAGACACGGGAGCCCACACATCCTTTATTCAAAGCTTAACCCACATAGCTAGATTTGGATCATGACTCTAGCTCATGCTTCTTCCAGCGGTTAGTCTGGTGAAGAGTGACCTAACTCTCATACCAATTGTTAGGACCGAAAGGAATTTAGATATCTCCACAATGATATGATATTGTCCACTTTGAGCCTAAACCGTCATGGTTTTGCTCTTGGGCTCTCCCAAACGGCCTCATCCCAATGGAGATATCTTTTTTTCTTATAAGCATATGATCTTTCTCATGTATTTTCGATGTGGGACTATGTTTGCAACCTTGCAATCCCAACATGTACACTGTTGTTTCTTTTGCTTGTTATACCTTTTGTTATGCCATGCGTTTATCTACACTTATACCCGCAGAGTCTACCCAGATTCACTACCCCACCATCTACTTTTGTTTAAGGTAGCAAATAGATGTGTTACTTGGATAGATGTGTTACTTGGAGCCAGGAGAGGATCCAATTGCCAGTCCCACGGTGTCGAGTTGTTTTGGAGTTTGTCTCAGGATTTAGTCTATTCTCCGTAGTTTCTCTATTTCCGCACTTCATTTATTTCCGTATTTATTTTGGTAATTCGCTAATGTTTTAGTAGATTTATGTTTATATATTATTGGACTGATATGTTCGTTTTTGGATTTACATTGGAGTTTTCTTTTGGATATGGACTCTCTGCTATTTTTATTTTCTTAACGATATTAATTGTCTGCTGTGTTTGTGTTTATCATTCTTATTAATATAAATTGCATGGTTATGAGTTTATTTTATATTTGTGATGGCTGAGCCATCGTATGTGTGAAAGTTATGTATAAATGTCCCAATTTGTCCGTCATACAGGGGAGATTCTGCCCAATTTTTAAGCAAGCATGGACCTTTGGGGGCATGACAATTTTTGGTATTAGAGCCAAGTTGTCGAGGAAACTTGGGTATTTTATGGATTTGTAAGGTGTTTACCTAATGCCAATTTATTTATTTTGGTATCAGAGTGTCGGTTTTACGCGAGTTTTATGGATTTTCGAAATTTAGGTGTTTTAGGATTTTTTTTTTAATTTTGTGGAGTCTTTTTGATACCAACTTTTTGGGTATTAGGTGCCCGAGTTCGAGTATGTGGTCAGATTTTGCGGTGTCATTTTTTTGACTTGGTTGTGTTGAGAATTGATGGCGATGCACTTCTCCAGGTGATAAGAGGTATATCTATAATAATTATTTTAGTTTATTTTTGTTGTTCAATTTGTTTAGTTTATTGTTAGACAAGCTGAATATCGTAGGAATTCAGGTATGGTTGATTGTGATAGAGGCTTGATATGGTAGGTTGGTTTTGTGACCTATCAGATAAACCTGATTTGAAGGTGTGGTTAGATGATGATGTACTACTGCTTATAAGTGATAGTGGTGTTGATTTTATCATGGGAAGCTAGTAGTGGCATACCCTTAGGAGTGGTGAGGGCGAGTAAATTAAAGGAATTTGATGAATGAGAGTAACATTGGATTGATTAGTAAATTTGAAATGATTAATGAAGGTATGATTTCATCCATGGTCAGTGAGGACAAATAGGATAAGATGAAAGTGAATATTATCAGATTAATTAGTTGATTTATGGTTAAGCTAACTCTATTAAGATTTTTCAATTAGAGGTTAATTGGATTAATATATTATATGAATAAATTAAGAGTTTTAGCTTTTGGATGAATTGTTTTGGTTTGATTTGATCAGTGTAGGGGATTTGGTAATCTGATAAGATGGTTGTGGTATTATGAAATTGTTGTTAAGTTTATAAATGACTAGTAGCTTGGTTTGATAATTATGTTTCATAATATATATAGTTTAGGAGTTGCACTTGTTGGTTGATGTGATTAACTGTAACAGATCTAATTAATGGAGTAATTAAGTGATTAATCCTTTTATTGGATTCATCGGGTCAATCATTAGTTGTTTAGTGATTGTTGGATTGTTAATCAACAAGGGTAGTAAGTGGCGGATCCTAGGTTGGTAGGTTGGTCAAGGAATTATAAAGGGAACGAGGTGCCATAAGAATTTAGTGCAGGTGAAATACCATTGTACTGTGCTACGGAATGTGTATGGATAAGATTATGCTTAATTGGTTTTAGAATTTTAAATGGATTACTAGTTATAATATCTTAATTGAGTGAATTCAAGATAAGCTGGTATTAGGCCTTGTAAATCTCTACTAGACAGATATGTTTTATTAAATAAATGACAGATATGGGTAGTATTTGGTTGAATGTTCTCATTATGCTCCATGGGACTAGGAGTCTAAATACCATGTTGGTTACGTGCTACTAGGGATTTTCGTAAATCATGTGAGGATTAGTTTTGGTTAGGGATGTGAAATAGACAAGTGATCCCGGGCCAGCTTGCGTGTAGCCTGGCCCGACAGCCTGACGCTCAGTCAGGGAAAGTGGCTAGTGATCTGGACGATCCCGCTGGACAAGGGGCACGCAGGCTTAGGCCCCTTGGGTTTTCGTGTCAAGGCCCATATAGGCCTATAATAGCTTTCTATTGAGTCAGATAGGATCGGGCCGAAGGAGTTATCCCCTCTGTGCCCTCAGCCGGCACCCTCCTAGGCCCTCAGCCGGCCTCCTTACCTCTGTGCCCCCAGTCGGCACCCTCCTAGGCCCTCAGCCGACCTCCTTACCTCTGTGCCCCCAGTCGTCAGCCGGCCTCCTTACCTCTGTGCCCCCAGTCGGCACCCTCCTAGGCCCTCAGTCGGCCTTCTTACCTCTGTGCCCCAGTCGGCACCCTCCTAGGCCTTCAGCCGGTCTCCTTACCTCTGTGCCCCCAGTCGGCACCCTCCTAGGCCCTCAGCCGGCCTCCTTACCTCTGTGCCCCCAGTCGGCACCCTCCTAGGCTCTCAGCCGGCCTCCTTACCTCTGTGCCCCCAGTCGGCACAACCACTCCCTGACATCGGGTCACCAGAAGCTGTACGGGGTCGGCGCGAGACCCTGGTTGTCCTGGCCGCCAACGGCGGATATCTCGCTGAGGCATTGATATGCCTGACACATCTTGTCCACCGTACCTCGACCACATGCCCTGATGTCAGACCGAGCGGCGTCCAACGGCGCCAACTCTTAAGTTGACAGGGCCTCTTTCCTTAATACAACATGTGCCGCTTTGCCCTGCCACCCCTGGACGCGCATTACCTTGTCCTCACTATGCGACAGCAGGTAGCAGGTGGCAGGTGAGGCAAAACCTGTCAGCTTCCCCGGCTACATATACTTTTCACTCCGCATTTTCCAGGTACGCGCGATAGTACAATTTCGCTACTGTTCGATTGCTTTCCATCGCCACCGTCGTGTACTGACTTGACCGTCGGAGTGCCTGGCCGGGGACTTTTCCCGGCGGGTTCTAACGGTCCCTGTCTTGCAGGTTGGAAGCGATCCAGCTCGTCGCGCCACTTCAGCGACCTCCCCCGTCTCGGATACTCGTCCAGCTGTAAGGGCGTCCGATTCACTTCGCGACAGGATCAACAAGGTTATTGAGTTGCTAGTAGGTTCATGCCCATAAAAGAAATGAACTTGTATATAAAACATTTACATATAATCATTACACACAATTAACAACGCTGGTTGAGTAAGGAACTGGTGGCTGTTGGCTCTGCCTGCAGTAGGGTGTAGTTGATAATTGACCGGCGCAAACAGGATTCCCTACGAGTCTGGAATGAGTGATGGATTACTGAAAGTTATGATGAATAAATTGCATTGAAACTAAATCAACAAATTTGCACATCAGCGTTCTCACATCACGGATGTAAGGTTATAGCCGTTTGTCAGTAAGAATCTTGTGAGACCATTATTTTTCAAGCTCAAAAGTTGTAGTTGTTGGCTGACTGAATTGCCCAGTTGAAGGGTGCCATTAAAATGATTGTCATCCAGTATCCTATGAAAAGTATGGATTTCACTATGTGTGTTGAGAATATCATTTTTCTCTCCCAATGAATGCTCTGGTGAGACACTTGCTGTAACTGAGGAAAATTGAAAAGTGTATCAGGTACTTCTCCAAAAAGCCCTCCTGATTGTATCACTCAGGAGCAATCAACACGGAAACATTAGTAGATTTATGTTTATATATTATTGGACTGGTATGTTCATTTTTGAATTTACATTGGAGTTTTCTTTTGGATATGAACTCTCTGCTATTTTTATTTTCTTAACGATATAACTGTATGTTATGTTTATGTTTATCAATGTTATTAATATAAACTGCATGGTTGTAAGTTTATTTTGTATTTGTGATGACTGAACCATCGTATGTGTGAGAGTTATGTATAAATATCCCAACTTGTTCGTCGTACAGGGGAGATGCTGCTCGATTTTCAAGCAAGCATGAGCCTCTGGGGCGTGACACAACCCTGGTAGAGTAGTCAAGTACACAGAATAGAAACACTTTTCTTTTTGCAAATACAAGAAATGATTACAAATAGTTACCCGCAGGAAGTACTAGTCTGAATGTGTTCGTTTGTTGGTGTCTCTCTTTTAGCAGCGGTCGTTCATAATCGAGTCGTAGCAGAACTGTAGTATGAAGACGAGGAAGCAGAATGATCATCGGAGCTCAAGAATCGAATGTGGAAGTTGTGTTTTGAAGGCTGAACTCGAGCTCCTTATAAAAGATAGCTGAGGCACCTCAGTTCCCGCGGACCTGACTTACCTTGTGCAGATTTACTAAGCTCACTTACCTTGTACATATTTACTTAACTTCTTAACCCATCAAGTCTTTTAGCCAACTGTCAAGTCTTGCGGACCTAGTTGGACTTTATATCAAGTCTCCACCAACTTGGGCTTTAGCTTGTTGTCAGACCCCGCAAACCCAACTAGATTTCCTGCTCGGACTCAACCACCATGGATTTCAGTCTGGTGTCAGGTCCTAAGCCTTTCAATCCTGCACACTCGACAACAAGGTTAGAAAACAATACACCTAACTTTGTCATACATCAAAATCTGAATTTGACCGTTAGTGAAAATTGCATCAACAAATGAGTTCTTGTTCTATGAGAAGAACTCCCATATTCATAATATACACATGAAACACCTTAGGCACAAAGCCTTTGGTGAGTGGATCGATCAACATTGAATCTATGCTGATGTGCTTTACCATAATCTGACGACTTTGAACTCTTTCTTTAATGACATGAAACTTGATATTGATGTGTTTTAACTTCGACGAATTATAGTTGTTTTTGGCATAAAGTTTTACGACTTTATTATCACAGTAGATCCTCAGCGGTCTGTCAATATCATCATTGATCTGCAATGTTGTGATGAAGTTCCGCAACTAAATCCCTTGATTGGATACTTCATAGCAAGTTACCAACTCCGCCTCTATAGTAGAAGTAGCTACTAGTATCTACTTGATGTTCTTCCAAGATATAGCCCCTTCAGCAAGCATAAAAATATAGCCTGATGTAGATCTTCTGCTATCCAAGAATCCAGCAAAATCAGAGTCTGAATATCCAATCACCTCCAAGTGGTTTGACCTCTAGTACGTGAGTATATGTCCTTTAGTTCTTTACAAATAATACATCAGTCTCTTAACTGCTTTCCAATGCGATTATACTGGGTTACTAGCATATCTGCCTAATATACTATATTTGGTCGAGTACAAACTTGTACATACATGAGACTTCCTACTGCTAACGCATACGTGAATTGCTCCATATCCTTTATTCAAGTTCAAAGTGTGGACACTGTTGTAAGCTGAACTTGTGACACAGGTCTATCACCAGGTGTACAGATCTGCATGCCATACCTTATAACCACCTTTCAATATAAGTCTGTTGTAAAAGTCTAAGAATGTCTCTTGAATAATCACGATAGATTTGTATGTCTAAAACAAAGGATGCTTTATTAAGATCTTTCATTTCAAATTTACTAGATTGAAATAACTTGGTTTTATATAACAGATCTTTATTATTGCTCGCAAGTAATATATCATCCACGTATAGAACAAGTATAACAAACTTGCTCCCACTGAACTTGACATGTATGTACTGATCAATGAGATTCTCCTTAAATCCAAATGAGGTAAACACTTGATTAAATTTTTGGTACCACTGACGGGACACCTGTTTCAAATCATAAATGAACTTCTTTAATCCATATACTAGGTGCTTTGAATCCTCAAACTTGAAGTTCTTTGATTACACTATATATATAGACTCCTCAATTTCTCCATTGAAAACAACAGTCTTTACATCCATTTGGTGTAGCTCCAAATAAAAATGAACTATAAGTGTCATGATTACCTTGAGAGAATCTTTCATTGACACAGGTGAGAAAGTCTCCTAGTAGTCAATGTCTTCCTTCTAAGTGAATCCCTTGGCAATAAGAAGAGCCTTATACATGTCGATATTGCTCCTTGAATCTCATTTGTTTTAAATATCCATTTACAACAAACAAACTTTACACCTTTAGACAATTCAACAAGTTTCCAAATGTCATTGTCTGCCATAGACTTTAACTCTTTTTGTATGGTGTTAATCCACCTTTCAGGGTAGAGCATTGTTTGACTTCTTAGAAAGATATAAAATCACTTTCCAACCCTTGCACGGTTGGTCGTAGAAGGATTTCTTCGCTTACGGACTTCTGTAATTAAAGGCGGGTACTTCTCCTTTATACTCGTGTAGTTTTTTTTATCTTAAAGCATGATTGTTTATGTCTAAACAGGTTGCTTGACTTTGTTCTTTGCCGTTGATTGTTTATTGTTGTCGTTGATACCTTTCTTCGTTGATCTTCGAGTTATTCAAAATTTTGTATCCGTATAGTCTTCCGTTGAATTTTTGTTCCGTAAAGTACCGCTTGTACGTAAGTACTTAGAGGTTTATTAAACACAACTAGGTTTATTTGACATTAGAAATATCCTACCTAGTAGTTTAGTTGCATGTTCGTTGTTTTCTAGTTGGTTTCTGGTTGGTTCCTAGTTGGTTTCTGATACTTGTTTCTACCAGCGCATCGTTGTTTTTCGGTTGTTCGTGCATCTTGTATCATGCACCATATCTGCACGTTGCATACTAACGACTATTGACTTTCATTTGATTAAGCCGTCGTTAGTCATTTAGTTACTCAGTTCACTCAACCACTTGTTGTTATGGTAGTTGCTATAGTGCGAGCAACTGTCCTGTTATGTCACACATGTTGGAGTTGTAGGCAAACAGTAACACCCTCACCGTTGTTTTAGAGGGATATTAGAGCTGTTGATAACTCCCCCTTTATGTCGGGGTTTTGGAGTAGTTGGCTCCCCAACATCTTGTCCACTCAACCACGTGTATTAGTGGTATCCGTTGGAGTGCGTACAGTTGTTGCAACCCTACCCACTCGGTCACACAGATGTGATGTGTTGGCGGCTTGACTGGCGTCAGGGGTGACACATGTCATTGCATTATATGCATTGATTTCATTTATGCATTTTCTTGTGTTTGTATGTTGATCTAGGCTAGAGGTGGTTTGAATATTCGTCTCTTTTATAGACGATTATTCAAGGAATGGATACATTTACCTGAAGCGCCGCAAGTTTGAATGCTTTGATGAGTTCAAAGAATTCAAGGCTGATGTGGAGAAATATCGAGGTAAAAGTATCAAGACATTACGATTAGATCGTGTTGGCGAGTACCTCTTGGGAAAGTTTAGGACTTACTTATCAGAAGTTGGGATTCAATCCCAATTGTCTGCACCCAGTATGCCCCAACAGAACGGTGTAACAGACAAAAGAAATAGGATTTTTATGCAAATGGTTAGGTCAATGATGAGCTACTCCAAGTTGCCGGATTCGTTCTGGGGATATGCTCTGGAAACGACAGCGTACATACTGAACTTGGTACCATCTAAGTCAGTTCCTTCTACTCCTATAGAATTGTGGGCTGGGCGAAAGCCAAGTCTAAGACATATTCGGTTTGGGGTAGTCCAACACGTGCTGAAGGGAAATACTGATTAATCTCGTACAGAAATGCGCTTGTTCGTAGGCTATCCTAGAGGGACGAAATGTGGTCTAATCTATAGCCCTAAGGATCAGAGGGTAATCGTTAGCACGAATGTCCGATTTTTAGAGGAAGACTATGTGATGAACCACAAGCCTATGAGTAGACCTGTTCTCTAGGAATTAAGAGGGGATGCTCCAACCTTAATACCAATAGTACAGGAGGATATACCACAAGCCACTGCACCGCGTGTCACAGAAGATACATAAGTGGTACCTTATCGTAGTGGAAGGGTTGTTAGACAACCTAAAAAGATTCATGTTCTTGGGTGAATCATCAGACTTGGTCCATGGCGAACATGAACCTGACCCTTGGATCTATGACGAGGGACTCCAAGATAAAGATGCGGAATCTTGGCAAAGGGCGTTGAATTCTGAGATAGAATCTATGGATTTTGGATTTATTGCGAAGGGCAAAGAGCATCCTGTGTGTAAGCTTAATTGGTCCATTTATGGATTGAAGCAAGCTTCGAGATCTTGGAACATCCGCTTTGATAATCCAGTTATATAGATTTGTTCAAAGCCCGGATGAGTTTTGTGTATATAAGAGATGTGACGGAAACGTAGTGATATTCTTGTACTATATGTAGATGATATTTTGCTCATTCGCGACAATGTCAAAATATTATAAAATGTAAAGGTATGGTTGTCCAAACAGTCCAAGATGAAGGACTTGGGAAAAGCAGGGCACATCCTTGGGATCAAAGTTATAAGGGATCACCAGAAAAGGATGTTGTGCTCATCTTAAGCTTCATACATAGACACTGTCCTAGCTCGTTTTAGCATGGAAAACTCCAAGAAAGGTTTTGCACCTTTTAGGAATGGAGTTCCTCTATCTAAGGAGATGTGTCCTAACACATCAAAGGAGATAGAGGAGAAGAATGTGGTTCCTTATGCTTTGGTTGTAGGAAGCCTCATGTATGCTATGTTGGATACGAGACTGGATATCTGCTTTGCCGTGAGCATAGTTAGCAGATATCAGAATAACCCAGGTCAGGAAAAATTGAACTGCGGTAAAACATATATTAGTGCCTGAGAAGGACTAGGGATTATATGCTAGTTTATCAGGCAGACAAATTACTCCCTATGGATTATACGGATTCAGACTTCCAATCAGATAGGGACAAAAATAAGTATTCCTAGGGGTTTTGTGTTTACTTTAGGAGGTGGAACCATAGTTTGGAGGAGTGTCAAGAAGAAATGCGTGGCGGACTCTACCGTGGAAGTTGAGTATGTGGCAGCCTCTGAGGCGGCCAAAAAGAAGTTGTATGGTTTAGGAACCTCAAGATTGACTTGGATGTGATTCCTGGTTTGCTCAGAGCTATCACAATTTGTTCTGATAACAGTGGTGCAGTTGCAAACTCGAAGGAACCATGAGCCCATTAGGCAAGTAAACACAGAGTGCAAGTATCACCCAAGCGAGGAAAAGTTGTTGTCACCTAGATTACATCAGAGGACAACCTGGCAGATCCTAGTACTGAGGCCTTGATAGCGAGAGCTTTTAGGCATGTGGAGGATATGAGAGTCAAATGTATGACATTGTGAGGACAGCATAATCTTTGAGTATAAATGGGAGATTGTTAGGATGTATACTAAGAGCCTTGCCTTTTCTGTATGAACATCTACATTTTGAAAGAGAATCACAATATCACAGTTGCATGATTATATTAGTATGTGCAAACCGTCTGATGCTTTGCATTGTAGATAACATGATGTGTGGTGACACACAGATGATCATGTTATCAGTCCCTTGCAGAGTATAAGTGGAGGCTCACAACCGAGATGAAGTTGGACAAACCTTCGGGATGGTTGTAGTGTATTTTGGTGTGGTTTATTTTGACCATAGAATTACACTAGTGCACTTTGTGTACATTGAGCATGACTAATATAGAGGTGATCAAATTTATACTGACTTTATAATTAGATCAGACTTCTGTTTATTATGGAGTACATGCTCTAAATCCCGATATAATAACGGGCATATATACTTAGTATTTATTTTTTTGATTTACCAATGAGCGAGATTTATTCTGCTAAATCGTTAGGCCCGGTAAGTTGGGAAATAATATTATTTACATGGCATGCCGTTGATTATAGACGGAATCCATGTCCTGATGAGTCGGGATGATGATGCCCCCTTGATAAGCTCATAAGGTTTACCATGTTAAATCCTGTAGGTGGACTTGATCGAACATGATGATAAGGATGAGTAGTACTAGTCAAGGAGTCAGAGGTTGATTAATTAAAATTGTCAGTAATTTAAATTAATCGACGGACATTCGATATCTTAAACATGGGGAGAAATTGTACTCATAATAGGTGGAGCCCATATGTAAATATGGGGGTTGATGAGGTAGTTCAATGAGGATTCTTTAGTGGAATAAATCTTTATTAATGGATCGGGTTTAGATTTATTAGCAGGCCAAGATCCAACTCCTCCTCATGATCCCTATTGTAGTCCTATAAATACCCCATGAAGTCATGAAACCAAGATCTAATGGATCATTATTTTTCCTCTCCTCTCCCTCTCTCTCTCTCTTCCTCTCAATTCCTCTCTCCTAGGGCATTCTCTTCTTTTTCTCTCCTAGGGCATGGTCGGTGGGAGTTTCGAGATGAAGGCCCTTTCATAGCCGGCGGTAGATCTTGGAGCAGCCACTCTCCTTGGTCGACGGCAGCAGGGAAGGAGGCTGATCCATTGCCGGCAGCAGCAGATGGAGGATTACTCTCCATCGCCGGCGGCAGATCTTGAGAGCAGCCACCCTCCATGGCCGACGGCAACAGGGAAAAAGGTTGATCCATGGCCGACGGCAGCAGGGAAGGAGGCTTGCTCCTTGGCCGGTGGCAGCAGCTAGGTCTCTCTCCTTAGCCGGCGGCAGATCAAGGAGATCACCCTCTCCTTGGCCGGCGGTAGATCAAGGAGATCACCCTCTCCTTGGCCGGCGACGGCGGTAAGGAAGGAGGCTTGTTCCATGGCCGACAGCAATGGATGGAGGGTTCTACCCATCGCCGGTAGCAGCCCTTGGAGGAGTCTCGCTCCTTGGTCGGTGGTGGTTTGGAGAAGGAGCACTTCCATGGCCGAAGGCAGGATGGAGAAGATGACTTCTCCTTGGTCGGCAGCAGCTTGGAAGGTGGCTTCTCCTTGGCCGGTGGAAGCTTGGAGGATGGTGCTATATAGAGAGATTAGGGTTGTGTAAACAAGGAGATATTTCTCCTTGTGGTCGGCACAAGCAAAAGAGGAGAAGCAAGGTGGTCTCGGTGGCTTTCGGTTCTTGGTAGATCGTCGCCCACACGACGTCCAAGAGGGGAGGGTCATACGATAGAAGATCACGAGGTAACGGAAAGGTATAACCTTTTCCTTGGCTCTTTGATTCTATCATTGCATGTGGTCATTAATTAATCATCATGTTCTTAATTATTTGATAATTATTGTTGATAATTAATTATTTGGACCCTGATAATAAACACAAAAATCGACGATCCGCTCGTCGTCTTTTCCACGATCAATTGGTTTGGCGAGTTATAAGGCTTGAACTTTGAGTTTGACTAAGTTGTAACTCGAATCAATTGGTACGATGACGAGACGGTCATATGGGAGATAGGTCTCCATTCGGATTAATTTTTTAATCTGTGGACATGGAGAGGTCTCTCATGGACGACTAGGTATTCGCTTAGGAAACCTGCCAAGCTATTCAACAGTGTGTGCATCGGAGGGACGAGAATCGAAGGAAGAACACTTCAAGGGACAAGCCGAGGAAGTGAACTTCAAGGCATATGAGAAAGATGAACTCCGGAGAGGTTAAGAGTAAGTTTGTATGCTGGGCAGTCGACTAACAACGTTGAGAGGAAACTCACAGAAAAATCAGTCGACTGGTCTGGGTACCAGTCGACTTGTCTATTCAAAATTGAGCAGTTGGCTGGACACCAGTTGATTGATCCTGGTGATAGTCGACTGATGTCGGGGCTAGCTGTTTTGTTAACAGTTCTCTCCTCTATTTAAGAGGAGGCTTTGGGGTATGAGGAGGTTACGAATTGTGATTGAAAAATCTTCTTGTAAGTGTCCAAAGCTTCCAAAGTCTATTCTCTTTCTTATACTCTTAGTCTAATCTTGTAAATGACAAAGAGATCATCTTATGTGTGTTTTTTCACCTTCAAGCTTGATTGAAAAGGAGAAGAGCATAGTGATGCTTGATTGTGTGGGTGTGAATCCTTAGATTAGTCATCTCAAAGAGGTGGAGATCAAGTAACTCAAGGGAGTTAATATTGTCTTAATTCTTAATTATTTTTGACTATCTTTCTCTTGTACCTTGGTTGACATTTTGTAAATAATATTCAAGAAAAGCTATTCACTCTCCTTTAATTAGACGCAAAGGTTGCAACCAGATGCACCATCTCTTAAAAAAACATTCTATTTTTTTCGCTCTCTTGAAGAAAAAAAACGTTCTATTTTTTTCGCTCTCTTGAAGAAAAAAAACGTTCTATTTTTTTCGCTCTCTTGAAGAAAAAAAACGTTCTATTTTTTCTCTTAAAAAACATTCGTTTTTTTTTACCAAAACAAACATTCTTGCTTTTTCATATATAGCGCATATTTTTTTTAAAAAAAAATCTTGATAAAAAAAAACTCATACCGAATCCTGATCATGTAATTTTTTTTAAATCAAACAAAAAAAAATAGGCATGCCCTAATTTCCATTAAAAAAAAACTTAGATTTTTTTTAAACAACGGTAATAGTTATTCTTCATGTTTTATCATGTTCTTCATAGGAAACATAAAATCACGTGCACTTCAAAACATATGCAAAGAATATATTCTAAAAATATTAAAAGTAATTTTGTAAGTTAGACAGTCGATTGATAAGGGAAGCAGTCGACTGACAAAGTTGAGAGGAAACTCACAAAAAAAATCAGGGGCAAGCTGAGGAAGTGGACTTCAAAATATATGCGAAGGATGGACTCCGAATAGATTAAGAGTAAGTTTGTAAGTTGTGCAGTCGACTGACAGTGTTGAGAGGAAACTCATAGAAAGATCAATCGACTAGTTTGGATACTAGTCGACTGGTCTATTCAAAATTGAGTCGTTGGCTGGATACCAGTCGACTGGTTCTGGTAGCAGTCGACTGGTGTTGAAGCTAAGCTGTTTTATTAACAGCTCTTTCCTCTATTTCAGAGGAGGCTTTGAGGTATGAAGAGGTTACGAATTGTGATTGAAAAATCCTCTTATAAGTGCCCAAAGCTCCCAAAGCCTATTCTTTTTCTCATACTCTTAGTCTCAACTTGTAAAAGAGAAAGAGATCATCTTATGAGGGTTTCTCCACCTTCAAGTTTGATTGAAAAGGAGAAGAGCATAATGAAACTTGATTGTGTGGGTGTGGATCATTGGATTAGTCATCTCAAGGAGGTGGAGACCAAGTAAATCAAGAGAGTAAACATTGTCTTAATTCTTAATTATTTTTGGGTATCTTTCTCTTGTACTTTAGCTAAAATTTTATAAGTAACATTTAAGAAAAAGTTATTCACCTCCTCTAACTAGAGACAAAGTTCCAACAAGAAGTACCATCTTTTAAAAAAAACATTCTATTTTTTTCGCTCTCTTAAAAAAAAAAGATTCTACTCTATTTTTTTCTCTTAAAAAACATTCTATTTTTTTCTCTTAAAAAACGTTCTATTTTTTTTTTTTACCAAAACAAACATTCTTGCCTTTTCATATATAGCACATATTTTTTTTTAAAAAAACATCTTGATAAAAAAAACACATACCTAATCTTGATCATGCAATTTTTTTTAAATCAAAGAAAAATAGGCATGCCCTAATTTCCATTAAAAAACTTAATTTTTTTTAAACGACGATAATAGTTATTCTTCGTGTTTATCGTGTTCTTCGTGGAAAACATGAAAACATATCTTTAGTTGGAAAATTTATTTTAGAAAAGCTTAATCTAGCGATAAAAATTATCAAACTAAGAAATATGATATCTTTTGAACCGTCTACCACGAGTATTTTTCGATTTACTCTAGCAACCGGTGAAAAATTTTCGTGGGACTGAGTCTGTCGCCCAAGGTTCGACATTATCAAACCTCGTTAATCTTTTTTTATTATCATAAAGTCGATGAAACGACCTTGACTCTAATACCAATTGATTGAAATTGAATCTTCTCCTAACCGTATGAATTCTAGGAACAAAATAATAACTCAAAAGAAAAAATACAAGACATATGAGCATAGATCTATTATTTTTTCAAATCATGACATAATATAAGAAAGCAAAATAAAAGACAAATAACCAAATTGAAAAGTCATTATCCTTGTCCTAGTATCGTCGGTTTGATTCTTGTGAAAGAAGATGCAGTGGACAGGAAAAGGAGGATCTTCCAAAGGACGTAGGGGATGATGGTGCCGTAAAAATCTCTAGGTAAATGAGGAACCAAAAGTTCTATCAAAATGATATCGTAAACTCTTGGAGATCTCCTCTTTATATTGGAGATCTCCTCTTTATATAAGAATTCAATATATTATCAGGTCATAGATAATAACAAATTAGGCTAAAGAGGTTTTATCTATTGAATCCACGTCTAATAATTCTAAATCTAATAAATATAAGTTAAATAATTTTAAAAAATTCAAATTATATTTATATATATAAATTACATAAAAGTCCATCTAATAATGATAATAATATCCAATGTCATAATCACAAGTTGATGAATGAGTTTTCTTAGCTCTTTCTTCGTATTATTTTACTCTAAACCAATACTTTAATATTTTTATCTAAATTATAATTAAATCATCTTTAACTTTTCAATATAATATTATTGGTTGAACTTGAACATCCTCTGTAAACTATTATTGGATCCAAGACTCTCAAGGAGTGTTTGGGAGAGCTTTTATTTTTTGAAAAGTGATTTTTGTAGTAATTATTTAAAGTCAGTAAGAAGCTAAAATAAGCAGTGTTTGAAAATAGAAGTCAAAAACTGATACAAGATAAAGTTTGAGTGTTTGGGAGAATAATTGCTTCTAAACTTAATTTTTAATTGAATGACAATAATATTCTTAAACTATATAAATTAATTATTTTTTAATTATTTAAATATAATTTCGATACTATCAATAATTTATCACGTAATTATTATTATATTTTAAATAGTGATATAATTATTATTATATTTTAAATATGGTATTAAAATTAATTTTTTTATAATTTGAATATTTGAAAAAATATATAAATTTAATAAAAAATAAAAAATAAAAAATAAAATATATATATATATAGCGGCAAGTGACAATCAGGTAAAATATTATATTATTTAAGGATATAAATATTATTTTTTAATGTTATATCATAAATAAAAAAGCAGAAACAGATAGAAACATCAAATTCTTGCTTCTAACTTCTGAGCAAAAGTAACAGAAGCTAAAGCAGAATCTAGCCTTCCCAAACACTTAAAAGTGATTCTGTGTAGCCAGAATCTAAAAAACAGGTAGCAGAAACTCTCCCAAACACTCCCTATATGGACTTGAACCTTTAAATTTTGGTCAAAATGACTCTGAAATTTGAGTAAAAACCTGTTTAGTTTAAATTATCAAGCTAGTGTTTGATATAGAAAAAAATATTAACGAGAAGGTTAGATAATGTTAAATTTTATGATTGGTTCGGTTTCATAAAAAGTTTTTCATCAATTATTAGGATAAATTAGGAAGCGCACGTAGTGACAGTCCAGAAGACCAATATCTCAGGATTCGTGCCTCATTTAGAAATTTTTTTTTTACAAAATACATCATAGTTGGGGATCGAACCGCAGATGTCTAAGATGACAACTAGTCGCCCTTCCACTACACTATAGCCCCGGGAGTAAAAATGATAAACCAGGTAATATGCGAATTTGGTATAGCATGGTATGTGCTTGGCATAACGGTTACTTATCAGAAATTGGGTGGGCTAAATTGCTTGAAAAATAAAATTTAAGGGTGTAAGTCGGGTAACTCAAATATCGAGGGGCTTTTTGCAAAATGAATTATAACATATAAAACCCTATATTTTTCTCTCTGATACCGCAAACTGCCGAGCCTCT
Organism: Boesenbergia rotunda; assembly: GCA_024364735.1. Classification (NCBI taxonomy): domain Eukaryota; kingdom Viridiplantae; phylum Streptophyta; class Magnoliopsida; order Zingiberales; family Zingiberaceae; genus Boesenbergia; species Boesenbergia rotunda. The sequence continues at coordinate 137,621 of JAGFNQ010001309.1, read as the reverse complement.
TCTTCCACCTCCCAATCTCGCCTCTTTCCCCATCTCATCGGCATCACCATCGCGAGACATCGCCGATCCCAACAAAGCCAAGCGACGCTCTCTGCTTCGATCTTCCGATCGTTGCTCCTGTACCCTAGCTCTGATGTCAATCCCTTCTTGAGGTCGATTTCCCTTTTGTGCACCACCGGAGTTTGATCCATAGCCATCACCCTCTCCGGTCTAGCATCTCCCGACCAGGAGACGCCGAAGCTTCACCACGACTTGCTACTGCAACTACTGTTGTGGGATTGGATCGGACGTCTCCTCCTTTCTCTTGTGCTCTGATGCTCCTCTGTTTGTATCGAGTCCAGCTAGCCGTGGTCGCCACACTGTGTTTTCTCCATCGCAGGAGCGCCGCCACTTTTGTCCCCTCGATCCTCCCTCATGCGAGCTTCATTCTTGGCGAGGTTGGAATTGCGATGCCATACTGACACATCCCTTGTTCTAGTGGATCGCTAGCATCTCAGGTAAGGTTTTGGATCAATTACTTTGGTTTGATTAGATCAATGTAGGCGATTTGGTAATCGGATCAGATGGTATGTGGGATATCTGCTATAGGGTTAGATTAAACCAAAGTGGGACATAACATACAAAACCTGTTTAACAAATCAAGGATTAAAGACCATGGAGAAACCAATCCACGAATCAAATTGGCGAGATTACATGCAGGCTTTCATTTCTATCATCAATAATAGACAAATGACAGGGACAAATATTAATTGAGACTCTGCTATTAGACCTTAATCAAGTACCATTTCATCATCATTGATCTTCGAAAGTTATAAAGTTGTTAAGGATTATGGTTATATTGACATTCACCCTGTGTACCCTGTACCTTTACTTAGGTCTTAACTATTATGAAACTTATGTTACGGAGAATTCACATGTGAATGTGTTCAGGTTGAATAGATGTGCTATTTTACCAATGTTGTAGTGTCTAACACCTGTAGTTTTACAGTGATTTAAGAGGCAAAATTTTAAGTTTCTACTCTAAATGTTAATGTTGCACAAGATTATCTTCAGTTTAAGCACAGCTTACATTGCTTACTTCGGCACCTTATCCAACTGAAAACATGTATTGTCTTTTTAAATGTTGATCAGGTTTTAAAGAAAAAAAAATACCACTGCATGATGATAAAATTATAGATTGTCGAAATATATTTATTGAATATCCATTGGATGGCTATTCCATTTGCACAAAGGTGGACACTGGATGGAGTAAAAAGCTAAGATTAGAGTACGATGAAAGTGATTATTATCGGATTAGTTAGTTGATTAATGATTAAGCTAACTCTATTAAGGTTTTTTAATTGAAGGTTAATTGGATAAATATATTATATGAATAAATTAAGAGGTTTAACTTTTACTCTTGTATCACCATTGCCGTAAGTTTTCTTATAGTTATTAAATTCGAGGATCAGAGATCTTAAGTAGGTTCAGTAGTAATTTAGCTATTTTATTAATTTTATAAATGACTAAATTTTATCCTTGATACAAAACATTGATCAGTTATGTGTGTTCGATTGTAAGGGTTCTATCCGATACACACACTTCATTTACGAGACAGGTATTTCTTGCTTGATTCTATAGCTCCCTTTATTAGAAATGCAGGGTTATTTCGTTATCTAAGTAGGTTTATTTATCTTAAATCTATTTTGCTTGTATTTCCTGCTCGATACTTTTCTTTGCTTGACCTTTAAGTTATAATCGAAGTTTTCAATTATACAGTCAACTCTTATTTTCTAATCTATAGAGTATTGCTTGTATGCGAGTACTTTAGAACTATCATATGACTTATCTAGGGTGTGATTTGCATTAGATATACCTTACCCAGTAGATTAGTTACATGTTCATTTATTATGATATTGATTGGACATGTGTATTTTGTGTTGCGTGATGGTTGACCTAGTTGAGGTTGGGCATATTGGTATCATATACCATATTGCATATGCTGACAATTACTGGCTCACTTGTGGTTGAGACGGGTCATCGGTCATATTTCCTATTGTGTTACACTCAGTTAGAGTTGTGTACAGATAGTTGATACTCCCAAGTGCTAGGGGGCCCCACAGGTGCTTTTGGAGTTTTATAGTCATGGGTGTTGGGCTTTTTTACATAGCTACGGGTGTTAAGCGCTTGTATCTTGTCCACCCGACTACCTAGTGTAGCGGTAGTTAGAGTGTGTATAGATCAAGTCATTGCATTATGTGCATATGATGCATTGTACATTTTATTTGTGTTTACTGTATTAGTTTGAACTATGATTGCTGCATTTGATTGATATGTATATATGTATTATGATTTGCAATGGTTGTATGATCTGGATCTGCTCATTAGGACGAGTAGCTTACTCTTGTATTATGGAGATTTTCTTATCATGCTCCGGTCTGTTATATTGATTTTGGATATGTTTATTCATACAGTTACATTTGATTTTTGCTCTATATTCTGAAGATTGTATATCGTTGATTCTTGTTGATTTTTGTTGCTTGATATATCTTGTTTATTACCATGCATTTATCTATCCTTATACCTACAAAGTTCAAGCCTGGACTTACCACCCCTCGCCTTTAATTTTATTTTAGGTAGTTGATAGCTGCGACTCGTGCCGCTAGGAGAGGATCAATTGCCAGTCCTACGGTGTCGAGTAGTTTGGTTGTTTTCGCATTTTCTTTATTAGATTTTTTTTTATTTCAATGGGTCTATATTTATTTCATTGGTCTTGAGTGGTGGGCTTTGTGTGTATATCTTAGCTTTAAGTTTTCTTCGGAGTTATGTGATTTTCTTTCATATTATTAACTACATAGTTGTGATATCCAGTCGTTTTATTTCTGTTATTGTCAATTGTGTTGGCTGAGCTTTATATTGATTGTGTTGAGATGTATATATGTATAAATGTTTCAAATTATCCGCAGTACAGAAGCGATGTTGCCTATTTTTCGAGCAAGCATGGGCCTTAGGGGCGTAACGATAACTGATGCATGATGATTCAAGATTTTATCTTTTGTATTGAAATTATTTTTCATTTTTTACATTTTAGAGTTTTGATGTTAGACAGAATAACGATTATTCTATGGCTGAAGTTAGAGAGAACAACAATAACAACCAAGACTTATCCCACTAGGTGGGGTCGACTATATGTATCCTTTTACGCCATTGAGCTTTGTCCCTTATTATATCATCTATATTTAAATAAAATTTATCTTGTTTTTAATGTTGCCGACTAAGTCTTTTTTGGTCTTCCTCTCTCTCGTTTAATATGCATATTTATTATAGTTTTACATCGCCTAACATAGGTCATTTATTGGTCATCTAAGTACATGTCCTTATCATCTCAAACATGTCTTTCGAAGTTTTTCCTCAGTAAATGCAACTCCGACTTTCTCTTTAATGCTCTCGTTCTTTATTCTATCCATCCTCGTATGTCCACACATCTTCATTTCTGCAACTTTCATCTTTGGCGCATGTGCCCGAATCATAGCTCAATATTCAGTACCATATAATATAACATGTCTAATTGTTGTTTTGTTGAACTTCCCTTTAAGTTTTAGAGGTACTTTACAATCACATAGAACACCTGACGCTAATCTCCATTTTAACTATCTTGCTTATATTCTATGTAAGACATTTCTCTCAATCTCTCCATAATTTTGCAAAAAAGATCCTAAATACTTAAAGCTCTCAGTTTTAGACAACTCATCATATTTTATCTTAACAATTATCTCATTACATCTAATATTGCTAAACTTAAATTCCATATATTCTGTCTTTACTCTACTAAGCCTAAAACCTTTCACTTTTAGTGTTTCCCGCCAAGATTCTAGTTTAGCATTCACTCCTTCACGTGTCCCGTCTATCAAAACATTATTATCTGCAAATAACATACACCATGGTACTGTATCTTGAATTATCCAGTAAGTTCATCCATGATTAGTATAAAAAGATAGAAACTTAGAGCTGATCCTTGATATGACCCTATCCTTATTGGAAATGCTTCAATTAATCCTCCTGAAGTCTTCACTCTAGTCGTTATATCTTCGTACATATCCTTAATTAGTTTAATATATGTTACGCTAACGCCTCTCTTTTCTAGAATTCTCCATATAATTTCTCTTGGGACCCTATCAAAAGCTTTTTCTAAATCCATAAATACCATGTGTAGATCTTTCTTTTGCTCCCGATATTTTTCAATTAATTGTCTAAGAAGATATATAGCATCTATTGTCGACCTTCTCGGCATGAACCTAAATTGATTTTCAGTCACCATAGTGTCCTTCCTTAATCTTTTTTCTATTACTCTTTCCCAAAGTTTCATGGTATGACTCATTAGTTTAATGCCCCTATAGTTTGCACAATTTTGTACATTTCCTTTGTTCTTATATAAGGGAACTAGAGTACTTACCCTCCATTGATTAGGTTTTTTTTTTTTATTTTCAATATCATATAAGATACTTTTGTAAGTCATTTAATAGCTTGTTTCCCTAATCTCTTCCATACCATTATTGGGATATCATCTGGTCCCACGGTTTTTTCATTTTGCATCCCTTTTAAACCTTGTTCTACTTCTAAAGTTTGAATTCTACCATGAAAATTAAAATTTCTACTCATTTGAACTACTTAAATTGTCTAAGTTAAGTTAGTTTCCTAAACTTTATTAAAAAGTTGATGAAAGTAAATTCTCCACCGCTCTTTTATTTCGTTATCATTTATTAGTACTTTATTGCATTCATCTTTACTACATCTTATTTGGCTAAGGTCTCTTATTTTCCTCTCTCTTGCTTTAGCTATTTTATAAATATCTTCTTCCCCTTCTTTTGCATCCAAGTTTTGATATAATCGTTTAAAAATTTTATTTTTGGCATCATTCACAGCTTTCTTAACCTCTTTCTTGGCTATTGTATATTTTTTAAAGTTTTCCTCGTTCTTAAAAATATATAATTCCTTATAGGCTATTCGTTTTTCATTCACTTTCTCTTATACTTTCTCATTTCACAATCAAGATTCCTTACTTGGTGGTGCATGCCCGAGGATACCCTTACTTACTATTTTCAACTTTGATATCATCTTATCTTATCTCATGTCGTATTAGAGTCACTATATATTTCATCTAATGCTTGTATTCCTACTTTCTCCTTTAATATGTTTTGCTTCCCATCCTTTAACTTCCACCACTTAATTCTATGAGTCGTTATATTTTTTTCTCTATTGATATTATGATTAAGGCGTATATCCAACACTACTAATATATGTTGAGTAGTCAAGCTTTCTCCAGGAATGACCTTACAATCTTTACAAATCTTCATATCTCTCTTCCTAATCATAAAAAAGTCAATTTGTGATTTATTATTTCTACTCTATAATGTGACCAAGTGTTCTTCTTTTTTCTTAAAAAATGTATTAAATAGTATAAGGTCATATGCTATCGCAAAATCTAATATAGTTTTTGCTTCTTCATTTCTTGTTCCAAACCCATAACCCTCATGTACCCTCTTATATTCTTCATTTTTCACTCCAACATGTCCATTTAGATTATCTCCTATTAAAATCATTTCATTTGACAGAATATTTTATAATACCTCATCTAAATCACCCCAAAATTTTGATTTGATTTCTTCATCTAATCCTACTTGAGGTGCATATATGCTAATTACGTTTACAGCTTCTTTCGCCACTACTATCTTGAGAGCTATATTTCTATCCCTTTTCTAACTATTCTAACAATTTCATCTTTTAAAGAACTATCTACAAAAATACCTACTCTATTTCTTGTTTTACTCTTTTCTGCGTACCATTACTTAAAACCTGAGTTCTTTATCATTTTTGCCTTCTCGCCTACCTATATTGTCTCTTGCATATATAAAATATTAATTTTTTTCTAATCATCGTATTTACTATTTCCATTATTTTACCAGTGAGAGTTACTATATTCCATATTTCAAATCTCAAACTATTATTTTTCTTATAATGTTTATTCTTATCCCACCTATGGTATGAGAACTCTTGCTTATTTAACACTATACCCAATTTCTCATAGAGATGTAGCGGTCCTTGCTAAGACGTTACAGTCGGACCTTGTTGTTAGATCGTGTCGGTTTGCTAGAGGGGGGTGAATAGCAATTTTCAATTTCTTTCTTCCTACAAGGTTAGCATGCGCAAGCGGAAATAATAATAATCAAATGAAACAACGCTAACAAACCTATTTACGTGGTTCGGAGATGAAGCTCCTACTCCACGACAGTCCGTGAGGTGGACGATTCCTCGATCCTTCGGCGAATCATTCCCCGGATGCCCTCCGGCTAACTCATGTAGCTCCTTGTGGGTGGAGAAACCTCACCACACACCCAAGTACACTTTCTGAGCACTAAGCCTACTAACAAGCCCTAACCAAGCTTGTTTCGTCAGCTCTTTCCCAGCCAACCCGAGTTCCTTTAAATAGAACTCAAAGCTGGAAAACACCCGACCAGTCGACTGCTCCCAGGGCAGTCGACTGGTCCCACTGAAATTTGATCGTTGTAGCTTAACGTTCGAATTTTCAGCCTACTCAACCAGCCGCTACTAGTCGACTGCTCCCTGGGCAGTCGACTGGTCCAGAGTCAGAACCATTATGTGAGTTTCGAGTCTTGCTGGCACTCGATTGTTATATTCCCAGTCGACTACCCAGCTTACACAACCACTCTTCCTCACTCCAATGACCCTCCTCCACGTGTGCCTTCAAGTCCACTCCCTTGGCTTGCCCCTTGAAGTCCTCTTCCACCGGCTATCGTCCCTCGGATGCGCACGCAAGCTCTCGGCTTGCCTCCATGCCACCCTTCACGTGTCACCTTTGAAGTCCACTTCCCGGCTTGCCCTTGGAGTCCCCTTCCCTCGGCTCTTGTCCCTTCATGACTCAGCTGACTCTTCACCAGCAGCCATGACTGTTGCCTTTGCGCCCTCTTCGTCTTCGACCCTCGTCCCTTGTCCCTCGGATGCACACAAGCCTCTAGCTTGCCTCCATGCCATCCTTCACGTATGCCTCGAAGTCCGCGCCAGCCGACTGGTCCCACTCAACTAGCCAGCCAACGACTCTCTCAACGGCTAGTTTTTGAGCTTACCAGTCGACTGCTCCCAGGGCAGTCGATTAGTCTCGGGTCAGAATCATTCTGTGAGTTTCTGTTTGTGCCGGCAGTCGACTGTTATATCACCAGTCGACTGCCCAGCTTCTACAAACACTCTTACTCACTTCAACGACCCTCCTCCACGTGTGCCTTCAAGTCCACTCCTTTGGCTTGCCCCTTGAAGTCCTCTTCCTCCAGCTATCATTCCTCGGATGCGCACGCAAGTCCTCGACTTGCCTCCATGCCACCCTTCACGTGTGCCCTTTGAAGTCTACTTCCCGGCTTGCCCTTGGAGTCCTCTTCCCTCGGCTCTCGTCCCTTTATGACTCAGCTGACTCTTCACCAGCAGCCTTGACTGTTGCCTTCGCGCCCTCTTCGTTTTCGGCCCTCGTCCCTCGGATGCACACAAGCCTCCAACTTGCCTCCATGCCATGCTTCACGTATGCCTCGAAGTCCGCGCCCATCGTCTCATCATCCCTGCTATCCATGGTCCCTCGGGTACACACAAACCTTCATCTTGTCTCCATGCCACCCTTCACCGTACCGAAGCCGTCCAGCTAAGTCAATATGTGTAACCTGCAATCCTGCACACTCAAATACACATATTAAATCACAAGGGTAAACCTAACTTAAACCCTTTGCCCAAACATCAAAACTTATGGTCACTCCGGACCATAGATTGCCTCAACACTTGTAACGCGAACCCTTACATTTTTAGTACTATACCTAAGTTCTGGAAATGTAGCGATCCTTGCCGAGACGTTACAGTCGGACTCTACAACGCATTTCTTTCAAGGAACATCCTAGCATTAGCATAATAGTTTAATGGATTTATTTATTAAGTATTTGTCATAGTTTTTTACGCTGACTGACAATCTAACACAATTCTCCTTTTTTATCCGGGCTTAGGACCGACCATGACTAGATCGTCATAGGCAGAGTTGCTGAAGTTAGAGAGAAATTGTGAAAAAAGAAAACCAAAAATCGATAAACGAATGAAACTGTCATCTCTTGGTTTTATTAAAAAAATTACTAAATAATAACAATAATCTCTAACATCATCTAAACAGAAATTATGAAAAATATCTAAAATATCAAACAATCTAAAAATTACCAAAAATATAAATAACTTCACACCCTTATCATCAGTCACCTTGAAAAAAACTCATCCTCTGATTTTTAGATGGTCAACCCTTTGTTAAGATGTATACTAAAAGTCTAATTTTTATATAGACATCTATATTTTGGAATGAGAATCATATAATCATTATTTACATTTTATATTTGATATATACATGCTATTGTCTAATACTTTATATTATAGATAACATGGTGTGTGGTGTCACGTAGAAGATCATGTTATCAGTCCCTTGTAGAGTATAAGTAGACGCTCACAACCTAAATGGTTTCGGACAAACCATTGGCATGGTTGTAGTATAATTTGGTATTGGTTTATCTTGACCATAGAATTACACTAGTATACTTTGTGTGTATTGAGCAGGACCGTTATAGAGGTGATTTAATTTATGTTGACTATATAATTGAATCAGACTTCAGATATTATGGTGTACATCTTCTTAATCCCGATATAATAATGGACACATGTACTTAATATCTATTTCTTTGATTTACCAATGGGTGAGATTTATTTGTTAAATCGATAGGCATGATAAATTGGAAAATAATATTATTTACATGGTGTGCCGTTAATTATAGAAGGAAACCATGTCCTAATGCGTCAGGTTGATGATGCCCTCTTGAGGAGCTCATAAAGTTCATCATGGAAATCTTGCAGGTGGACTTGGTCCTACATGATGATAAGGTTGAGTGGTACTACTCATAGAGTTAGATATTAATTACTTAGATTGTCAGTAATTTAATTAATTAATAGACATTCGATATCTTAAACACGGGGAGAATTTGTACACATAATAGGTGGAGCCCATATTTAATTACGGGGGTTGGTGAGGTAGATCAATGATAATCCTTTAGTGGATTGGATTATCATTAATGGATCAGATTTTGATCCATTAGGTGGCCAAGACCCAACTCCTCATGGTCCCTATTGTAGTCTATATATACCTCATGAAGTTATGAGACCAAGGTATCCAACACCATAACAACCATAAGCCTCTCTCCCTCTCATCCACTACCATAAAAACTAGCATTCCCGACGGAATTCCGTCGATAAAGGCACTTACCGACGAAATTCTGACGGAATTTTCTGAAGGATCATATAAGGCGTGCAGAGGGGGGGTGAATGCACTTTTTCAGATCTTGGATTCTACAGAATTGTTAGCGCAGTGGAAATAATATGCAAAGAAATCAAAAACAATGCTAACACTTATCGTTTACTTGGTATCCACCCAGATGGGTGACTAGTCCAAGGATCCACGCTGCGAGCACCACTTTTCACTATCGAAAAGTCTCCTTGAGGTGGAGAAACCTTTACAGCAAGATCTTCCTCTTTACAGATGCAGAAATACGAGAGAGGAAGCAAGAATCACTCTACACACGAGCAGCACTTCGACACTGTACGGAACCGTACCGTGCACATGCAAAAAGTGCTCCTTTTATAGGTGAACAGGATATATTCGCAATCTGTCCAGCCCGCACCAGTCGACTGCCCCTGGGGCAGTCGACTGGCCTCATTAATTGCTAGCCAACGGCTAGTTTCGGGGTATACCAGTCGACTGCCCAAAGGCCAGTCGACTGGTCCGACGCTGCAAACTTTCTGTGAGTTTTGGCAGTCGACTGCCACAAGGCCAGTCGACTGCCCTGCCTCACAGCTCAGCTCCAGCCACTCCGGACCTTCTCCTTCGCGTGTGCCTTCAGGTCTGCTCCCTTGGCTTGCCCCTTGAAGTTCTCTTCCTCTGGCTATCGTCTCTCGGATGCGCACGCAAGCCTTCCCTTGGCTTGCCTCCATGTCACCCTTCACGTGTGCCCTTGAAGTCCACTTCCCGGCTTACCCTTGGAGCTCTCCTCCCTCGGCTCTCGTCCCTCGGATATGTCCACCATGTGTGATTCTCCAAGTCCTGCAAACTCAATCACACATATCAAATACAACATAACACTCTAACCTTAAACATATTCGCCCACACATCAAAACCATGATCTTCCAATCATTTAAGGGTCGATTGCCTCAACATTTTCTTCGTCGGAGTGAAATCCGTTGGTAAGGAATTACCGACGGAATTTTTGTACCGTTGGTAAATTTTCCGACAGAATTTTATTTCCGTCGGAATCTTGTCCCGACAGAATTACTGTTTCAGTCGGAAATTTCCGACGGAAATGCATTTCCGTCGGAAATTTCCGATGAAAATTCCCCTAATTTCCGTTAGAAATTTCCGATGGAACCGAAATTCCGTCGAAAATTTCCGACGGAATTGAGTTTCCGTCGGAAATTTCCGATGGAATATTTCCGATTTTCGTTGGAATCGTTTCCGATATTTTCTGACAGAATTTTAATTCCGTCGAAAATCCTTCGGTTACTAAAAAAATTGATAGATTCAAGATGTATTTGCATAATAATCATATATATATTATCACATTCACAAATATCAAATTTTAATCATCACATTCACAAATATCTAATTTCCATCATCACATTCACAACACAACATCACATTCACAATATCAATCTTCACATAACCATTTCACATTCAAACACAAAATCCTATAAGTGCTCCATTTTGAGACACAAATAAACTACAAACATATAAACATATGTCTCCATTTTGAGACATAAGTCCTATAAGTGCTCCATCACATATAAACATAAGTCCTATAATAACAAAACACAAATAAACTACAAACAAATAGTCTTATTAATGAAAGAGAATTCCAAATAAATCCACTCTACCATTTCATTACTTCACTTAAAATGAGAACTCCTTTGGTTTGCCCTTGACATGCTATAGCTTGCAAGATTCATTCCATCTCGCAATAACGTCACCAAAACCACATCTAAAGTGAGAAAAATAAATGAAAAAGAGAAAAAAGTCAAATACACCTGAATGAAAACCAGGAAAGCAAGAAAATTTATTAAGGTCAATAAGTTTGGATTAGAACATTGTTTGAATCAAAAGCAAATAGATTCAGTTAAAATCAGAACATTTTGCAAACAAATATTGGTTGAGTCCAACAGCAATGAACTATAAAAACCTGTAGTAAACAGGATTTACATGTCAAATTATTAATTAGAGCAAGCATTACACTGAAAATAGATAAGAACAGAACTAAATATTGGAAAGGCTGTAATATTCCTTCCTACTAATTTGTTTCTCTCTTTTTTTCTTCAAAAAGCATTTTCTAGAGGGGAAAACAGATCAAGTGTCATTCACTATGAAATAAACCGAAGTAAATATTATCTTGTAACAACCAAGATATAGTATAAAGTCATAGTTACCTGTCGACCAATTAGTTTCTGATTTTTGTGAGCAAGAAGACCATTTTCGGAGAATACATAGTCATAGTCATTTAGAACTGCATAAGAAGGTTAGACATTAGGAGTGTAACACAATGATAAAGAAATGTAAAGATATGTGCAGATGTAGTATCTAACTGATACCACAACAAAATATCAGGAAACCCAGCATTGCTTGCCTTCACCGACTCAAGCAATAAGAAGAGAATAAAACATAATGTCTTCATCTTGAAATCAACCAATTGAAGCATTGAACTCAATTCATGCTAATCCATTGAGTGAAAGCATGACAGAAGAAAGATTTAGTCTTTGCCAGCAGAAGAGGCATCACTATCTTGTTAAAATAGATTTTTATTCAAGTAAATAAGCAGATGTTTGGATAGCATTTGCGATAAGACCCATTAGCAAAACTGCAGGTTTGGTGTAGTAGCAGCAGTAGAAAAACAAACTTTCTTGCCGAAACGGGGCATGTCCATTGAAGAACCTCATTGTTTGCTTTGTATAATGATTGAAAATATAGTTTTCAAATTATTAATAGTTATTCAATCTTAATATACAACCAGTAAATGAGATCATATCGTTATCTAAGAGTACATCCTGGAATATAAATACTGTTTTGACGAAGAAGCACAAAAAGGTTGGAACTGACCTAGAATTTCCAAGTTGTTCTGTAATCTTAATTAGGTCAGATCCTCCCACAACACCTACTGTGACAACCTGCCGAAACGCAATCAATAAGTTTTTATAATCATAAACTATGTTTGGATGATAGTTTCTATCTATTTTCTGTTGTGCTTTGGGTCGTAGATGTAGAGACAACATATGTTTGATTCCCACCGTACATCCTATAATAACAAAACACAAATAAACTACAAACAAAATCAGAAATATTTCACCTTCTAAGAGACAAGTGTTCCATTTTGAAAGCAAATCTAATCTTCTCTCCCTGACAAGTAGAACTTGATATTAATGATATGCGAGCAACAAAATCATAAATAATACACAAATTGTAACAACATGTGTCTAATTCAAATATTTTTTTAATAAGTAAAAACATACCTGAATCACAGAGGATCGCTGAAATAAAAATCAAATCAACATATTAGTAGAAAGCACACATCTAACGATAGATTAATCATAAATTAAAAAATTAATATGTAATTGAACATACCTAAAAAAAACTTAATCAGCCGGCGGATGAGAGGGCCCTGAGTGTCCTGTGATGGCGGATGAGGCAAGGAATCTAGGAGGAATCGCATACGACTCATGAGTTCTCTATTTTCTGCAATAAGCTGTCGATGCTCCTCATCTCTCCTTTCTCCTTCAGCTGCCCTCGCCGCTTCATCAACGTCCCTCCTCTCATTCTCAGCGGTCATCCATTCCGCCATCTCTCCTCGCACTGTTTGAACTTGAGTGCGCAGATCTCGATTTTCTTCTAATATTCTATGCATCTCACTGGAATAAGATGAACGGTAACTGGATCGACCCCTCGGAGCCCTCAAGCGATCATCAAATGCAACTCTGGCCTGAGAGCCAATGCCGTAGAGGGTAGAGTTCTTTGTCCGTCCACCGACAACATCATAATATATGTCATTAAGTGCCTCGGTGGATAGAGATTGCGACTCTCCCCCCTCTACTGCAGGCTGAGATGCCTGAGCGACTCTCTCGGTCATTTCCGCCTATATTGTAAAATAGAACATGATTAAAAAGTAATTCGATGAAAAGTACTAAAATGTAACTAAAATAAAAACTAAGTAATGTTCTTACATGGATGGCCGCAGAACGAGAATCTACGAATGTGCCATCTTTTTTCTTGTGGGTCCTCACAAAGACCTCCATACTGGTGGGCGGTCGAGCTAATTCTCGTTCCTGTATACAAATATATATTAGGCAAATATCATACAAGTATGGTAATAAATGATAATTAGATTTCGTGTCAACATTAAATTAAACTCACCAAATCAAGAGCATGCTCTACCATAGATTTGGAACCAGACGTATGTTGAGCAGTTCCGGTACTTGGGCCACCTGGCTCGGTGTTTCTATTAGCTTGAGCTTTATCGGCATTTTCTTTCCACCTCTGTTCAACCTAGGTGGCCGTCCATGCACTCCATATCTCCTCAGAAACATACGTCAGTTTTACGCCCTTTCGTCTGATATAATAGAGGTAGTCTTTGTAAAGCTTCCCACAATAACTATTCCATGTTGCTTTAAAAATCTCCTCCTAGCCCTCCTCCCATGTATATCTTTTCTGCAATTATAAATTCAAAATTTAGCATAGTAATGGGTAAATATAATATAAAAATCAAAGATATATTGATTTTACTTACAACAAATTCATTATAATAAAATGTTTTCATTTTGTGATCTACATGCCTCCATGTTGTAGATCTGCATGATCGTTCTTTAAATTTACTTGTGATATAATTGGAAACCTATGACCATCTGGAGTAAAACTGCATAAACAAAAATAAACATATGAATATAAGATATTAAAAATAATATATGAACAATAATTATATCTAACAACAAATACTTACACATCTCCAACAATGTGTAAAACTCGATGGCCACGGAGAATCACTGGCTGCTGATCTGCCATAGAAATATCTGCAAAATAATATATAACAACACATCATAATAAAGGTGAGTAACAGAGTAATAAAAATACAATAAATATAACAACACATCACTTACTAGATGAACAATAATGACACTATTTATATATCATTAGCATCGATGTCCTCCTCACTAGACTCTGATAGTTCAACAAGATCCTCACTGCTAGACATCTCTTCATCATCTATTTCCTCGTAAGGCACATTAACATCTATAAGTAATTCAGACGTGGATGGAAGTTGTGAATCAATTAAATGTCTCTCTACTTCGTCATTCTGAAATGCATCATGATTTTGAGCAGTGATGGTGTTCGACATTTCTATAGTCGAGCGAGGCTTCATTCGATAAACAGACAACCATTCACTAGATCTCCTTCGTTTCGTAGGGTATTCAAGATAAAAAAACCTGACTCGCTTGTACCCCAAAAATAAAAGGTTCAAATTTGTTGAACTTTCTATTTTTATTAACCTCCACTAATTTATAGTTTGGATGTATTCTTGTACCTGTTCTTGGGGGTCGGATCATACCATGAACATTGAACAATACACACCGTTTTATAGGTAATGCAAGATATTCAATCTCTATGATTTCTTCAATTCTACCATAATAATCAAACTCTGTGTTATTGTTGTCGATATATCCTTTAACACAAACTCCAGAATTATATGTTAATCTCCGTGAATCTCGTTGTGCCACATGGAATCTGAGCCCATTAACATAGTATCCAGAGTAGACCTTTATTTTACGGAGCGGTCCTGATGCAAGATTCATTATTCTATCATCTTGCACATTTGATATTCTGCGGTTTTTCACCTACATAAATTAAGACCGAACTGAATAGACATAAATATATAAATTTTTTGATGATATTGCAACTTACATATATTTCAAACCATAATGCAAATTCGGCCTCTAACTTTTTAGCGACCTCACTTGCACCTAGTGATGGATTTTGTATATATAGTTGTTGTTTGTATAAGCTATGACAGAGAAATATTTTAAGTCAATTAGTATATCAAGCAAACATTTAATATAGGATAACAAGATTATTAGAGAAGTCAACTTACTTTATGTATGGTTTGACCTCATCGCAGTTTAACAGTATGTATGTTCTTGCAGCATCATATTCCTGTTCAGTTAACCATCTAGTAACAGATGCACTCATTGGCGTACCGGGAAAGTTGAAAATACAAAGCAATTATGGGTCATTCGGTTGAGCATCGTCAGAATTTCTAGGACACTTATGATGTCTGGTTTTCACATTGTCAGCAAAATAATAAGAGCAGAAAGAAGATGCTTCTTCAACCAGATAGACATTACATATTGACCCCTCAACTCTTGCTTTGTTACGAACATTATTCTTTAATTTTCTCAAAAATCGTTCGAATGGATACATCCATCTATACTGCACTGGACCAGCTATTTCTGCCTCATATGGTAAATGTACTGGTAAATGTTCCATTGAATCAAAAAAACTGGGTGGAAATATGTGCTCCAGCTTGCATAGTATGAGAGGAATGTCTATTTTTAGCCGAAGCATATCATCCATCATAATACACCTTGTCGTCAAATCTTTAAAAAAAAGACTCAATTCTGTAAGTGCTTGCCAAACATTCTGTGGAAGTAAGTCGTGGAAAACTACTGGAATTAGTCTTTGCATAAATACATGACAATCATGACTCTTCATTCCAAACATCTTCAACTTATTCATATCCACGCATCGAGCCATATTTGAGGCATACCCATCAGGGAATTTTATTTCTCTTAACCAATTACATAAAATTTCTTTACCATCTTTGTCTAATGTATAACAAGCCTTTGGAAATCCATTAGTTGTTTGATTCATATGCAACTCTGGTCTGTTAACTAGTTCTTTTAATTCCTCACGTGATTTTGTCGTGTCTTTAGTCTTTCCAGTCACATTCATGACAGTGTTAAAGATATTATCAAAGAAATTTTTCTCAACATGCATAACATCTATGTTATGTCGAATGAGAAAATACTTCCAATATGGCAACTCCCAAAAAATACTCCTCTTCTTCCATCCACACTTGCACATCCTAACAATGTATTTATTTATCTCATCAGAACTAGGTTGAGATACTTGTAGGAATCCGTAACTGTCTATTTGATCAATAATCTCTTCACCAGAAGCATAAATTGGAGAACATTTTCTGACTACAACATTTTTTAAAAAATTTTGTTTGTTTTGCCTGAAAGGGTGGTCGACAGGTAAAAATTTTCGATGACTATCAAACTAAGATACCTTCCCACTACAAGGTAATGCAAATACATCAGAATCTGTCATGCAGTGTGGGCATGCTAATTTACCAGCTGTGCTCCATCTAGATAATATTGAGTATGCTAGAAAATCACTGATTGTCCATAATAATGCAGCTTGCAAACGAAAATTTATTTTACTTGCAACATCATAAGTCATTGAGTCTACATTCCATAATTCATTCGACTTGGCAATTAGAGATTGAAGGAAAACATCTATCTTATCTTTAGGATTGGTTGGACCAGGAATCAGTATAGTAAGGAACATAAATTCGTCTTTCATGCACATCTATGGAGGTAAATTATAAGATGTCAATATTACTGGCCAAGATGAATATTGCTGTCCCGACTGACCAAATAGCTGAAACCCATCTGCAGAAAGGCCCAATCTAACATTCCGAGGTTCCATTGCAAATGAAGGATATGCAGTATCAAGATGTTTCCATGCAGGAGAATCACAGGGATTACACATAATACCCGCTTCATGCTCATGCTCATGATGCCACACCATGTAGCTTGCTGTAGCGGCAGATGCATATAAGCGTTGAAGTCTAACAGTTAACGGAAAATAATACATGACTTTCCATGCAATATTTTTCTTCTTCTTCCTTGGTATACGAGTACGATGCTTATAACGCGGGTGACTACAGATTTTGCATTCATTCAGTTCATTGTCTTCATTCCAATATATCATGCAGTTATTTATACAACAATCAACTTTTCTACAGGAAAACCTAAACCTCTAACCAATTTCTTTGTATTGTAGAAGCTATCAGTCATTATGTTATCAGCAGGCAGTAACTCTGACATTAATTGACATATTTCATCATAACATCTTTCTAAAAAATAATGTTCTACTTTCATATTTAACAACCTTGCAGTAGTTAATAACTGAGAATGACCAGAAGGAATGCCTTCCCATAATTCTCTTTCACTAGACTTTAACATTTTATATAATTACTGATATTCAGGTGCAGGTATTTTATCTATGTTGGAATAATCAACTGCATTCATCGAATCTTGAACCATTGATTGCATTGCAATATCATTAGTTGATGGTTCGAGGGACGCAACAAAAGTATTAGATGATGAACCAATAGAAGGGCCAATTGATTCATATATATAAGGTTCTCCGTGACAGTACCAATTATAGTAATTTGACACAAATCCATTTCTACAAATATGTACTCTGACTGTATCCTTATCACGGTAGTTTATATTCTGCATTTTCTATGATTACACGAACATGTTAACTTATCACCATCCATACATTCTGGATGACTCTTAGCAAAATTCATAAATTGTTCAAGATCAGGAATAAAATCATCTCTGATAAATCCATTGTTTAATCAGTTGTACATCCAAGCCTTGTTCATATACATTATTGCCTAATCAGAATAAAATTAAACTAAATTCATTAAGATATACCTAAATTATTCTAATGAAAGCAAGTATCATGGTGTTCAGTAAGATATAGCTAAATTATTAATTCTAAATGCTATCTCTTATAATAAGTTCTAAAATAACATGCTAAATTAACAAAATAACAAGTAATTGCTAATTTAACAAAATTCTAACATAACAAAAAACATAAGAACGAATTATACTGAAGATTAGATGCAAGTCGGAGAAGAGCAGCAAAAGCAATAACCTAAGAAAAAATAAATTATAGTTAAAAAGTTGATGCAAGCGGGGAGACAACTCATTGGAATAGGCACGGGAAGATCAACTCATTCAAAAGTTGATGGGTTAAGGTTGGAACCCTAATTAGGGTTGGAACACTAATTAGGGTTCGAACCCTAATTTATCAACTCTGGCCGGACGCGGCACGGTCAGGCCAGCTCTGGCCCTGGCCGGATGCGAGCGCGGTCAGGTCAGCTCTGGCCCTGGCCGGACGCGGCCGCGGCCAACGCTGGCCGGGCCTGGCACGCCAGCACTGGCGGCGTCCAGCTTGGCCGGTCCTGCCGGCGCGGCCAACTCTGGGCGGGAGCCCATCGTGCGGCCAGAACTGGCCGTCCATGCCCGCGGCCAGATCTGGCCGGCCGGCAGATTTGCCAGGCCGCGCGCGTGGCCAGTTCTGGTCGGTCGAGCCCGCGCGCGACCAAATCTGGCCGCGGCGACAATCCTGCCGGCCGGCCGGAGAAAGGAGAAAAAAATCAGCTGCTTACCGGAGAACGAGCACACGCGAGCGAGGGAGGAGACCGGAGGTGGCGACGGCGCGGAGCAACGGAGGAGCACGGGCGAGAGGAAAAGAGGAAAGGGATTCTGCCCTAATAATACAGTTTTCCGACGGATATATAATTCCGTCGGGAAACACTCATCCCACGTGGATTTTTCCCGACGGAAAAAATTCCGTTGGAAATTCCTGACGGAATTGTATTTTCTGTCGAAAATTTTCGACGGAATTATACCTTCCATCGGAAATTTCCGACGGAAAAAGAATTCCGTCGGAAATTTCCGAGGGGATATATTTCCGTCGAAATTTCCGACGAAAGTAAAATTCCGTCAGAATTTCCGATGAATTTTTTTCCGTCGGAAATTATTTTTTTTCTTGTAGTGATCATCTCTCCTAGGTCAAGGGCGTCGGCGGTAAGAGAGAAGAAGAGTTTTCTTCTCTTCTCTTCTCATCTCTTCTCCTTCTCTCCTCTAGAGCAGCGGCACAAGGAAGCAAGAAGAGCATCTCTTCTTTGTTCTTGTCCGGTGCAAGCTTGAGAAGGGAAGGGGTTGGCCGGCGGCAACCAAAGGGAGAAGTTGAAGCTTTCGGCGCCGCAAGGTGAAGGAGGGAAGAAGGAGATTAGGGTTTGGGTTTTTCTTCTCATCTACTTCTTCTTCCTCTTTCTCTCTTGTCTCTCTTTGGCCGGCGATCCTTGGAGCAAGGCAAGGGCCGGCGGTGGAAGAGAAAGTTGGGCTTTTGGTGACTGGCGGCGCAAAGGAGGAGGAGGAAAGAAGTTGGCCGACGGCAACCCTAACTCTAGGGTTTTGGCGCATCCTTGATGGAAGAAGTTGGTGGCTTTGAGACTCTGTTTCTTGGAAGATCGTTGCCCACACGATGTCCAAGAAGAGTATAGGACATATGGTAGAAGACCATGAGGTAAACAAGAGGTATACTTCTTGTTTGGTTCCTTTTGTTCTCAATTAATTATTATATGTTGTTAATTAACATGGACCCCAAAGATAAATACAAAAACCGACGATCCATTCATCGTCTATTCCGCGGCTAATTGATTAGACGAGTTAGATGGCTTGAACAACAAGTTTGTTCAAGTGGTCACTCGAATCAATCAGTACGATGATGAGTTGGCTGCTTGAGTAATTACTTCCATCCGGATTTATTTCAATTAATGAAATTTTAATCCGGGAGGATTTCCATGTCCAAACCGAAACCAACACCCTTGACATTACTGAATATTTTAGTTTGATCACTTGTCAACACTGAACCATCTTAACTATAATACACTTTTCTGGTCTTGGATCTTGCTATGCTATCACTAATCAACGAAATTATACAACCATGATTTAGTCATCATGGTCATAATTATTGAAAGGGATTGACAAGAACTTTTTAATTTTCATTTTCAATCTGATAATAAATATTGTTGACTATTCTAAAGAAGATCAACGATACGTGGAAAAAATTATTATTGACTTGAGAATTTTTATTTCCACAGTTATCATAGAACAGAGACAAGTCCGTGGATTAGAGACTTCCTGGTTTACCATCAAACTTAAAGGTGTTAAAAATTGAAACTTATTTATAGAATTTGAGCAACGCTGTGAAACAAACGCAGCAGTAGATTGCATGTACAGGCACCGCAAATCAATAAATTTCCATGGCTAAGTGGCAGGACGTGTTCTTGAAAACCTTTAAAGAGATAAAAGAAGAAGAGCTGCAACAAGAAAATTCAATAATTTGATCAAAAAGAGAGTTTTTAGAGGAGATAAGAAGAAGAGGAAGAAAATTTAATAATTTAATTTAAAAGAATAAGGTACTTTTGTAGAGCAAGACTTTTTTTTTTATATATAAAAAAGTGTGTTTTTCTCCTTAAAAATATCTTAATTAAATCAGTTATTCTCGGTTTTTCATGGACTGGGTCGTCGACTCTATATTGTTTTTATTTATTTTTTCTAATCTGATGTAGACGACTTGTTGAATTAGTCGGCCATTCTGAACTCTTCAAAATAATCACAGACATACAATTCTCACAATCGTCCAAATTAAATGCAGTCAAGTTCGTTGACTAGACTTAGTGTTCTCCAATCAGAATTTAAAGGCGTCTTCCATCGAAAAAACTGTCAAATTGAGTCTTTTGTTTAAATCTAACATATAGCAATTCTAAAAAGGCAATACAGAAGATTAGATTAGATTGCAAGTGGTAGCAGATGCAGCTCTTTCTTTCTCGGTTCCTGGAAACAGTAGCAGTAACGCTCTTCGTCCTTGGCCAGTCCTCATCTTCAGGTACGTACGTTAAAAATCTTAATTAATCCGGTATTGTGGATTTTATTAATTTATTTTAATAATCTATCACATTTATTTTTAATAAATATTAAAAAAAATCATCTTATTATGGACTTCACCTCATAGAAGTTCGAATCGATTAAAAACTTTTAAATATTTTTATAATGTGAAAGATGCATGCTTTTCATTTTGCTGAGCCGCATATATATATTCAGGATTTCTTATTTCACATATCTAACTTTCATAATATATAAATCATACAGCAGTTTCTCGAAATACTCCTCTTTCTACTTTCATCAACTAATTTTAAATTTCTTATTTCGCATACCTAATTTTCAAAATATCCAAATCAAAACCATTGTAAGAAACTAACTTAATATATTTTATGCTTTCATATTTGAATTCGATAACTTAAATTGAGAATTCTAAATTAAATTTAGAGCAAATTTTAAAATTTTTATTATTGTCCATTCAAAAATTTCACTACTCCCACAATTTATGTTATAGAATTAAGGGGCCGCTTGGTACATATTCGCAATAGGAATGATAATGGATTTTGATTGAGAGGTTTATGGATTTAGTAATAATCTAGTGGTGGTTGAGTTATAAAATGAAGGGTATCATATCCATATTTTGATTCTGATTCTCATATACCAAGCATCATAAATAGGAATGAAATAGATTTCATTTTCATTCTCGCCTTCTAAACCTGTTTACCAAGCGCCCCCTAAGATCTGACATGGATATATTAAGGAGGTTTTCAACAATATATTGGTTTTGTTTTGAAGTGATTCGTAGTAACTTAAGGATGAAATTACCAAATTGAATTACATCGTTTGAAAATTTTAAAATTTGATATTTTTCAAAGCAGGCTAGTATTAGGATGAAATTACCAAATTGAATTACATCGTTTGAAAATTTTAAAATTTGATATTTTTCAAAGCAGGCTAGTATTAGTAATTTTTTTGTAGTGTTGATTAGTGAGTATTAATGTCTTAGGTCTTATTATGAGTTTGCGAAAAAATTTATTGAGCCTTTAGAAATTTAAAACTTTATTACTCTCAATTTACAATATGAAATTAAAATATTTATGCCGGAAGATACATAGATTATGTTAGATATCTTGCATATCTAGTATGAATGGAAGAGAGGTGATGAGACTTTAGTCCCACACTGAAACTTTCTAGTGAGTAGAAAGTGAGGAGGAGAATAAAGGGACTCCCTTGTGAGTGAGACTTTAGTCCCACATTGAGAGTTTTAAAGTAAAATATTTGATTTATATTGTATCCCAAGTATGATAGTTGTGAACAAATCCTAGAGGAGAGACTCTCACTCAAATGTCCGACAGGTCGGGGCAAAATTTGTCCAAGCAGATGAACCTACGAAAATCTCCTCCACTCCACCTCATTCCCGACCTCCGCTGATAGCAGTCGGGTACCTCCTTAGTTCGCCACGAGCAATGAGTGCTCCGTTGTGCCCGTGGTTCGGCTGTTGTATCCTGAGAGACAGAAGTCCATCTGAGTCTCGAAGCACCGCGGAGGAGGACGAATATGTTTCAAGAAAACTGCGCTCCGCATGCCTCAGCAAAATCCTAGTCGATCGGGAGACGTCGACCACCACTCGGGAATTCCGCTCGGTAGCTCGAGATCCTGGTCGGGAGCTCACTCGGCAACTTGGGAATTCACTCAGGAACTCAAAAATTCTACTCAGAAGACTGCTGCTTGGGGAAAAACATAATCGGGGTCACTCAACAAATAAGTTGGAATTAATTTTATAATTTTAATTTATTATAAAATCTTCGAATATCTTCCAACAGATTATTATTATTATTTGATAATTGTTATATTTTGATAATTTTGGCCATATATATATATATATATATATATATATATATATATATATATATATATATATATATATATATATATATATATATATATTTGATTTGAATATCGGGAATTCCGCTCGGGAGCTCGGGAGACACTGCTCGGGTTGGGAGCTCACTCGGCACTCGGGAATTCCGCTCGGTAGCTCGAGATCCTGGTCGGGAGCTCACTCGGCAACTTGGGAATTCACTCAGGAACTCAAAAATTCTACTCGGAAGACTGCTGCTTGGGGAAAAACATAATCGGGGTCACTCAACAAATAAGTTGGAATTAATTTTATAATTTTAATTTATTATAAAATCTTCGAATATCTTCCAACAGATTATTATTATTATTTGATAATTGTTATATTTTGATAATTTTGGCCATATATATATATATATATATATATATATATATATATATATATATATATATATATATATATATATATATATATTTGATTTGAATATTGCGGCAGTGCCGCCATTGCAGAAACAATCGGGGGAGGAGTAAGAATGGGGTTCCTTGCCCATGACCTTGTACAACCGCACAAAAGTTTCCTTCCAGGTCAAGAGCAACGGCTCCTGCACGCAGAAGGAAGGATCTTTCACCGGCAAGTCATCTCTCCTCCCTAGGCCACAACACGGCAAGCTCACACCTTTGCAGTGGTTCCCACCGCCGGGGAGACGGGAGAGGAACTTAAGGGGGAGAGCATCCATTACCTTTCGAGGTAGCCGTAAGGGTCGTGGTCGTCAAACACACTGCGTAGCCCACCCCGTTGTCGTCGAATTCTAAAAGAAAATAATTATTTAATAAAATTTTTGAATGAGTTAAATCAAAAATATATATATTAATTATTAGATTAGATTTTTTATTTATTAATATATTATTCTCTTTTTAAATCTTCCCACCAAATCATGGCATCCTGGTTTATCCCCTTGCGGCCCTGCTGCGTATAGATGGAAGAGGTGCATCTTCCACCATTGTTTGAGAAGATCCATCCTGAAAGGGAATGAAGCCTATCCTCTCAAATTGACACTCCTCTCTAATTAAATTTTCTTCGCTCTTCGTCATTCCTCTTCGCCTGACACCTCCCGTTCCTGCTAATGCTACTGAAATGAGTGAGAGCTCCGGGTGGGGAGGTGGTGCGATAGTGGAGGTGACGGCGATGGGGATGTTATCCATCCGACGCGTGGCTCGGAACGAGGAAGAGATCGGATTGGAGGCATGAAAGTGTGCGGAAAGTTGAATCCTCTCATTCTCTTCCTTTTGTGTGCGTTGCAAAGCCCTAGGTTGCTCTTTGATTTTCACCAATTTGGGTACGATGGGAACTTGAATCCTTGCAATTGCTAAAGGCGATTCGCTCACCCAGTGCCCTCGCTAACCAGTTTTGGGGTTAATATAAAAGAAGTAAATCACGAGGGCTAGCTACTACCCCAAACAGTAACTAGCACATATGGAGGACAGACACCTAACTTCATCAGGATTTAACCCTCAGATCTTATGGTGGCAATGCATCATATGTTAGCTATTAGTCCATCTCGTGGGGACACAACTTGAATCCTTCCTTAATGTATGAAGCCGTTGAGATAGAGATTGAGTGTATCTAAAGGGAAGAAATTGATCTATCATATTTTTATTTTTATTTTCTCCCAATCCTTAATCTTGGTCTAGACTTATCGGTCTCGTACGCATCTCAAGTTCTCCCACCACAACTATGCTAGACCTCTGAGTTTGAAAGCAACTAATTTTACTTTCATCTTATCCAGAACTTATAGTTGAAGATTCACTCTACTTTGTTGATCTAATCAACAAAATTTTCTATCTATGACAAACTAGAAAATTCAAGTAGATCAACTCGAAGTCTGAGGTCTCCATGTTAATCCTCTCGTCCACGTGTCTCATGATCTTCACGAATTCACACCATTTTCCTCTAGGTGTTGGGATAAATCTATATGATTTGTCTTTAAAAATACGGCTTTTTACCAAAGGGCGTACCCAAGAATTGGTATTTACCGAAAGGCGTACCATGATTTTATTTTTACCAAAGGCGCGCACCCATTTTAATGAACTTCCTCTTATACCCCTCCCGCTAAGTACTGTCTTTCTCTTTCTTTTTTTCAGTAATGAATTCCAAGACATCTGCACATGCTTTTTCAGACCTTTTATTTTAAAATAATATATTATGAAATAGGCTAAAAAACGTAAGGTAATGAAAGAAAAATATTTCAGTTAAAAAAATATCTCTTCCAATATGATTTCAAAAATATAAAGAGATAATTTTTTATATTTGATTAATATAAATTAATATATTAAATACTATTTAATAAATATATTAATATATAAAAAAAACCATCAAAATACGTAATTTCATATTCAAACGCAGGGTCTGAAATCACGCTACGAGGGCCTGAAGTCATCTGACTTCAGGCCCTCCTTGGGCCTGAAGTTATTTGATTTCAGGCCCTGCGTGCACTGAAAAATTTTTTATTTTAAAAATATTTTTAATAATATTTAATCATGATTTATTAAATTAAATAAAAATATCAATAGTTCTAGGAGATGATATTTTTGGTGTCCAAACTTCTAATGATTATAAATTATGTTGCAATAGGAGTTTTTTAGTTTATCAGTGGGTTTTCACCAAAACCCACTGATGGACCTAGGATATTTGAATTTCTCAAAACCCAGTATCAATAGTTAGAGTTGAGCTAGGAGATGATATTTTTGGTGTCCAAACTTCTAATGATTATAAATTTTGTTGCAATAGGAGATTTTTAAGTCTATCAGTGGGTTTTCACCAAAATCCACTGATGGACCTAGGATATTTGGATTTCTCAAAACCCAATATCAACGGTTAGAGTTGAGCTATGAGATGATATTTTTGGCGTCCGAACTTCTAATAATTATAAATTATGTTACAATAAGAATTTTCTAGGATAAATCAGTGGGTTTCGGTGAAAACCCACTGATAGACCTATGATATTTGGATTTCTCCATACTTGATATCTCTATTTAGAATTTACTTAGGAGATGTTATTTCTGATGTGCAAACTTAGTACCAGTTATTTTTAGTTATGTTCTCTAACCGTATCAGTTGGCACAGAAAGATGTATAAATATGACTGCATCTTGGGCACAGTTAAAAGAAACTTCTCTTTCAACATGATTTCAAAAATATAAAGAGATAATTTTTTTATATTTGATTAAGATAAATTAATATAATAAATAATATTTAATAAATATATTAATATATAAAAAATCTATCAAAACACGTGATTTCATATTCAAACATAAGATATGAAATTATCCTAGGAGGGCTTGAAGTCATCTGACTTCAATTTCAACTATTCGATTTTTAAATAGGAGTGTGTTTTTGAATCAATTTCAACTATTCGATTTTTAAAAAACATAAGCATGTTATTTGATAAATATTTCTTTAGATAGTTATTTATTTATATATGATGTTGGTACAGGAGCTACATTAATGATCCAGAATAGCTCACTCGTCAATGGACAGACCTTGACATCGACAGGAGACTTGTTCCAGGTGGGCTTCTTCAGACTAATTAATAATATTTCAGCGAAGGGCTACTTAGGAATCACATACTACAATCTCACACCGCAAGAAGGCACTGTAGTATGGATCGCCAATCGGAATAAGTCTGTCAACGCCTCCATGGCATCCTTCAACCTCACTTCCGATGGAAATCTAATCTTATTTGAGGAAGATAGAATAGTCTGGTCGACGGGAACGAGATCCACAGGACTCAATTCTGCACGCTTGCAGCTTTTAGATTCTGGAAACCTCGTGCTGAACGACAGCAACTCGATTCTATGGCAGAGCTTTGAGCACTCAAACGACAGCAACACACAGCTCCCTGGCATGAAGCTCGGATTTGACTTCCGGACCAACACTTCACGGCGGCAAGTGTCATGGAAAAACGCCACGGATCCTTCTTCGGGAGACTACGTTCACCTGATTAGGGATCTACCTATTCCAGATTTCGTCACGTGGCACGGATCCGCCAAATACCATCGCAGCGGCCTATGGAATGGATATGGGCTCGTCGGCCTTCCATCGACGGCGAGCAGCCAGGTGGCGAGCTCACTAAGTCCCATGTTTGTTTCCAACGAGAATGAGACCTATTTTATGATTAATTACCAGGCCTCGCCGATACTGTTACGGACAGTGTTGTGGGCCAATGGAACCTTCCAGAATTGGTATCTTGACAGGGGTGGCAAGGGAGAGTGGCAACTTCTGTGGTCGATTCCGGAGGAAGATTGCGATATATACAATCGCTGCGGCCGCAACACCGTGTGCACCTGGAACTACTATACCGCCAACTGTGATTGCTTGGACGGGTTCGTAAAGATCGTGGAGAATGGAAGCGAGGCCGCAGGGTGCAAGAGGAAGAAACCATTGAATTGCTCGTCGAGCAACCAGTTTTCCAAGGTGCAGAGCGTGAAGGTGCCCGACACAGAGAATGCTACAGCACGAGGAAACATGAGTCTCGATGAATGCAAGAATAGGTGCTTGAAGGATTGCTCCTGCGTGGCGTATGCGATGATCGGCGGGCCTTATGGATGCATAACTTGGCTTGGTGATCTGTTGGATCTCAGAACTTTTGTCCAAGGAGGAGATGATTTATACATTCGGCTCGCAGGAGAATTGGATCGCCCAAGTACGATTAATCAAACATCTGTCTTTTGTTCACTAATTTATCCATTAGCTTAGCTTGTTTATTGATCACTAACCCCCCTTTAGCAAGCAGTTTGTTTTTAATTTCTTTTGCAAGACAAATCAAATAAGAAATTTGCTTTATATATTATCTGTCATTAACTCGATCGTACCATGCATGTTACAATTCCTCTTTGAGACATCCAATGCAATTTGTATCTATTTTTCATGTTGCTTAATTAGGAAAAAACAGCACCGGGAGAAGAAGAAGAAGAAGAAGAAGAAGAATTCTATTTATTGCCATCTCGATTGCTGCAGCACCGTTATTCCTTTGTGCCATCTTTATTTACCGTCGAAGAACAAAAGCGACCATACTAAGACGGAACCTACTTGCAACAACATTCAGTATGGCTACTGAACTATTATTATCTAGTACTGCTTGAACATATATATATACATGCTTATTCTTTACTCCGAAATAATCTT
Organism: Boesenbergia rotunda; assembly: GCA_024364735.1. Classification (NCBI taxonomy): domain Eukaryota; kingdom Viridiplantae; phylum Streptophyta; class Magnoliopsida; order Zingiberales; family Zingiberaceae; genus Boesenbergia; species Boesenbergia rotunda. The sequence continues at coordinate 109,682 of JAGFNQ010001309.1, read as the reverse complement.
TTGAACAGATCATAAAGATCAACATGAAATAATAGGTGCAGAATCTCTATTGTTTGATCTGGAGGCTATTAGGATAGCTACAGACAACTTCTCTGATAGTAACAAGCTAGGAGAAGGAGGATTTGGGCCTGTTTATAAGGTCAATCCTATATATGTTTGAGCAATGTTGTATATAACTGTGAATGATTCTTTGACTTGATAAATGACTAATAATTTTGATGACACTTAAAAACAGGGAATACTGGAGAACGGAGAGCATGTAGCAGTAAAAAGACTTTCAAAAAGTTCAGGACAAGGACTAGATGAGTTGAAAAATGAAGTGTTTCTGGTTGTCAAACTTCGACACAGAAACCTTGTGAAGTTGTTGGGCTGTTGCTTAGAATCAGAGGAGAAATTACTTGTTTATAATTACCTTGCTAATAAAAGTCTCGACAAGTTTTTGTTTGGTATAGTTTCAATCTCCGTTTGTTTTTGCATGATAACATCATCACTCAATCCATGGAATTGATTATCTAGTAGTTTGCTAATCTAATCCAGTACTTAATAGCGTCCCTTTTCAAGTCCATTCTCGATTATATGTTATGAGATTGGTTGTGTATAAGATTACATGAATAGTTTAGTCCTCTGTTGCACACACCATGATCATCAAAATTAGTACCCAAATATTATACTTTTGGATGGTGCAGATAATTCAAAGAGAAAGCAATTGGATTGGGCCAGAAGGTTTAAGATCATTGAGGGCATCAGTCGAGGACTTCTTTATCTTCATGAAGATTCACCATTGAAGATCATTCATCGGGACTTAAAAGCCAGTAACATCTTATTAGATGCAACCATGGATCCCAAAATTTCAGATTTTGGTCTTGCGAAACTTTTTGGTTTGGATGAAACCCAAGGAAACACTAAAAGAATTGCTGGAACATTGTAAGTAAATGCTCTATTTATCATTTCGAAGAATAGAGAAAGTCTCATTGCGTTTTTCTTATTAATGACAGTGGATATATGGCACCAGAATATGCCCTTCATGGGCTCTTCTCAATTAAATCAGATGTGTATAGCTATGGTGTGTTAGTCTTGGAGATCCTAACTGGTCAGAAGAATAGTGGTCACCGAGGATCTGAATATCCAATTGAACTTGTTACTCACGTAAGTATTAATCCTCCCTTGGATCGAGTGATAGGAATTTGATGCACAATTTATTCAAATGAAGTAAAGTTCTTAATTACACATGTTATCATCTCACTTTAGGTTGTCTGGCGCCATTGGACCCAAGGAAGTGCCCTGCAAGTGATTGATCAAGATCTAGTTGAACAATGTCAAGCTCAACAAATATTAAGGTGCATACATATCGGGTTACTATGCGTGCAAGAAGATCCAATTCAAAGACCAACCATGTCCAATGTTGTGCTTATGCTCAACAGTCTCTTTGTCAACCTACCCACTCCTTCAGCACCAGCATTTCTCAGTAACTTTAATACCATCAGTGAATCAAATGGCATTTCAAGGAGAGAGAACTGCAGCGGAAGCAAGGGAACTTTAATGAAAATTTCTGAAAATAATGTTTCAATCTCTGCGTTAGAGCCGAGATAGTAGGAAAGTTTACTTCGTGAAAAACTGAGTCTTGATTGAACTTCCAATATTATATTTCAAGTTTATGCCTATTTATGCAAAGTTTAACTAAATGTTTAGCTTCAGCACTACAAGAAATACTAAAATTACTGACGAAATTACCGATGGAAAAATTTATTCCGTCAGTATTTACGAATAAATTTTCATCGGTAAATTTAGGTATGCCGTTCCATTTTCACTCGGCAATTGGAGAAATTACCGTTCTGTCGGTAATTACCGACGGAAACATCCCCAAATTTACCCATTTTGGGTTGGCGCCGTTTTTTTTTACCACGTGGAGATATTACCGATGGAATCGGGATTACCGACAGAATCGAGGTTCCGTCGTTAAACCTGGATAAATTAGGGCACCGCGTGCCCTTTTCTTTCTCCCCACACGATTCCTCTTCTTTCTGATATCGACGATTCTCTGCGGCGCGTGCGTGGTCTCCTCATCGGCGGTACGTTTTCTCATCTTCTCCTCGGCCTCGGCACCGACGGCGTGGGCATATCCCTGGGTTGCTCGGCTTGCGCTGGCGGCCGCCTCGGTTGGCCGCTAGCGGCCGCAGTCACTCGGACGGGCAGCTGGCGGCCGCAGTCGGCTCGAGCGTGCCGCTGGCGCGTCTGCGGCCGGAGGTCGCAGGCGGCCCAGCGGCCTCGATGGCGGGCTAGCTGCCACTCTGGCGGCCAAGCCGCCATATTCGCCAAGCTGGCGTCCTAGCGGGCACCCGGCGCCCAGCTGGCACTGTTAAATGCCGAAAATTAGGGGGAAATTCGAAAATTAGGGATTCTAGGTTTTGTAAAATTCAAAACATTTAGAGGAGGTTCCTTAATATTTGTATATTATTAAGTTGTAAAACTAAATAACATTTTAATAGAGCCAAAAGCTGATACAAGATAAAGTTTGAGTGTTTGGGAGAATAATTGCTTCCAAGCTTAATTTTTAATTGAATGTCAATAATATCCTTAACTATATAAATTAATCATTTTTTAATTATTTAAATATAATTTCGATACTATCAATAATTTGTTCACGTAATTATTATTATATTTTAAATAGTGATATAATAATTATTATATTTTAAATATAGTATTAAAATTATTTTTTTATAATTGAATATTTGAAAAAATATATAAAATTAATAAAAAAAAGAAATAAGAAATAATATAATTTTTATAAATATAATATATATATATATAATTCTGAAAATTAGGTCAAGTGACAATCAGGTAAAATGTTATATTATTTAAGGATATAAATATTATTTTTTAATGTTATATTATAAATAAAAAAGCAGAAGCAGGTAGAAGCATCAAATTCTTGCTTCTAACTTCTAAGCAAAAGTAACAGAAGCTAAAGCAGAATCTAGCCTTCCCAAACACTCAAAAGTGATTCTGTGTAGCCAGAATCTAAAAAGCAGGTAGCAGAAGCTCTCCCAAACACTCCCTTAAAACCCCTAAATTTCCTCCTAAAAACCTATTTTTCCCTGTTTCTCTGCCTCGACGCCGCCCCGCACGCAGTAAAACCGCCGCGCTTCCCCCTCCCCTTCGCCTTCTTCTTCTCTTCCTCTTCTCCTTCTCATTTTTTGGCGCCAATTTGTTTCCCTGCATCGTCGCACGCGAGGAACCACAATGCTATGTCCCTAAGGTGTGATCTCTTCTCCACGCGAATCCCTAGCCGCCATCGACGTGCCGCACGATCCAGTTTCTTAGAGAGGTAGAAATTCTTAGCCATACATCATCCTCCTTTATGCTGTGTTATTGGGTCTAATCGGAAAAGGACAAAGCAAGGAGGTGGAGGTTACCGACACATCTCAGGTGAGTTACATGTTGGATTAGAGTATAGATGAATGTTTAGATTTTAGTAATGCTTGTTGTGAACCATGAATTGCTGATTGTATGCGTTGGTTCAGTAGAGATGGATTTCTTGTGTTGATTGGAGTAGGAAACAACTACACTTTTGTAGTTTAATTTAATGTATGCAGTGAGGATTGGTTACCGTGAGCTATGGGGAATTTTAGATCTGTTTTGGAAGTGTATGCCCTGTTTCGAGTTATTGTTCATGCATGTATATGCTGTATTATTGGTTCACTTATCAGTTGTCTAGTGGGTTGCATTTGGTGGAATTCAATGCTATTTTTGAGTGTTGATTTTGGGTTTTCCTGGTTATGGGTAATCCTATGGTGTTGCTGTGTATTGTAGAGAAATAATGCAAAGTAGAAAAAGGATACATCTGTATTTCAGAGATGAAGTGTTTTGTTATGTAATTCAATGACCGAAATTAAACTTAATTTGGATAATAAGACTCGATTGAGTATTAATCATTAAATATCGGTTAATTAAATGAAATATGATAATTGGGATGATCTCCATTAATTATGGTAGCTATTAAATTCTGGGTTAGTTTGGGAATTAACCACATGACCTAACATAATTATGTTAGGAAGGAACTATAGTTGCTATATATGTTTACACACACATGTAGTTATTTGCTTATTGGTAGTCTAGCTTTCTAGCTATTTTTAATAATTTTTATAGACATTCGGCATCGCCGAAAGTCTCCGGCGATGCTACCAACACTGCCGGACACTTCCCACGACACGTCCGGTGGCGCAGACAGCGGCCGATCGACCGGCGTTGTTTTTTTAAATTTTATTATTTAATTTTATTTAAAATTTTAAACATTTCCTTAAATAAATAGAAAATTTGAATTATAAATCATATTTATTAATTATAAATCATATTCTTATTCAAAAATTTATATTTAAAATTTAAAAAATCAAAAATTTATATTTATTTTAAATTTGATGTTATTGTGTTGGACTTGGAGTTATAATATGTGATTTATTATATTAATTATGTAATTTATGCTGATACCGATTAATCCGTCTAGCACCAATTAATCCCCACCTAGGCGGCCTAGGCGCTAGTCTAGGGCCCGACTAGCGCCTAGCGAATTTTAGAACCTTGCTATTTAACGTTCACCTTTGGTTTTAAAAATTTTGAATAAATAAGGTATAAATAGCTAAATCTGTAATAGTCTTCTATAAAGCTAATAAAATATGTGTTTATTCGAAAATGCCTTAGAGAATGGTCCACAAATGTTCACATGTATTAACTCAGAAACGTCACTATAACAGCTAGCCCTTTTATTCCTTTTGTTAGTGGTCTTCTCTTTAACACACTTTATGTAGATATCAAAGTTTGACATGTCAAGGACACTAACTTTTTTAGTCTTTATTTGGATATATGTCCTAAATGTCTATGCCATAATGTGCAAGAATTTTATACCTATACTAAAATTTTCATTTTGTACCTATACTATGCATTATTATGTTTTCAACCATAGGAGTAAAGGTATTTAATTTATAAAACTTATCAACCAAGGAACCATTTTCAATCAAATTAAAGAAAATATTAAATATTCAATTTCTAAATGAACAAGAATAATTTGATTTATCTAAATAAGAAATTGAAATTAAGTTTCATCTAAAAGATGGTATAATAAAAATATTTTCTAAATTTAAATAGACATCAGTTCATAAATAAAACTAAAAACACTAATAGACTCGATTACTACCTTCTTTTCATTCCCCATATAGATGTATCTTTCATCATCAAGCGAAAGTCGGCTCCTGAGACAACCTAGCATATTGACACTTATGTGAGTAGTAGCACTGGTATCTATCCACCAAGTGTCAATGGGCACCCTACCTAAATTGACTTCCGAACTAACAAAGTTGAGAAGTTTATTTTTCTTTACACACCAGTTGGTGTACTTGAGGCAATCTTTCTTCATATGACCTTCTTTCTTGCAAAAGAAATAAGTAAATTCCTTATCCGACTTTTTGCGCTCCTTATGACCATTGCCTCTAGAATTTGCAGTTTGGTTTCCTTTTTCTTTGTTATTGATCCTCTTTTATTTCTTGCTCGTACTTTAAGAACCAGATGCTAATGAGTGTTGGAACCCGGATGGCTAGAGAGGGGGGGGGTGAATATAGCCAATCACTTGGACTTTAAAGACTTAGCGAATTTTTAGCACTCAGCAAAGACAAGAACACAGCAGGCTTCTCCAAGCTTCACCCAGCGACGATCTCACGCAAGAATCCCTTTCTTCGTGTCTTCTCGCTGATGGACTTCAAGCCTCTTGTTCCTTCCTCCAAGTGCTCAAGCAAGGAATGGTTGCTTCTCAGATCTCAACAACTTGCTCAGGAATGATGGAACAGCAAGATCACAAGCACGCAGCCAGCCTCAAGAACTTTACAGCAATACTGATTCGCAGAGTTGTTGAAGACTTCTCGCAACCGGCGCTTAAGTCTGTTGGATCGAGAGAGCCGATAGAGGGGGGGTGAATATCGGAAAGCGTTCGGATTTGAGATAGAGAAATTGCACAGCGGAAGATTAAAAACAAAAACACGCGAACACAGATATTTTTACTTGGTTCGGAGCCTAGGTCGACTCCTACTCCAAGGCCCACGGTCGTTGACCGTTTACTGCGGGCAATTCTATATTTTCGCAAAACGGTTTACAAATCAATATTACAATTGCAGTATCGTAAACACAAAAAGGAAATTGCTCTTCGTTACCGACGTCCGATGTAGATTAACTTTTCGGAGCGGAGGGACGTCGTCGGCTCGAGTTGGGAGATTTTCGGAGCAGAGCGCGGGAGCAGAAGAGCGTAGAAGCGTTGAATGAAGTGTTGTTTTGAGCCTTGGGGTCGAGGGCCCTTTATATAGCCTTGGGGGCGCCCGGATCGTCGGGGGCGCCCCCCCACGTGTCGGTCGATTCGACATTTGCTCGGTCAGCTTCTGATCTCTTCAAATTCGGGATCAGCTTTGACCGGGGCGCCCGGAATGCTCGGGGCGCCCGTATTGACCGGGTCAAGCTCTCATCTGTTAGTTTCGAGGGGAGCTACTTCGGTAGTTGGAGCTGGGGGCGCTCGTAGCATGCGGGGCGCCCGCGCGATGGGGGCGCCCGGAGCATCCGGGGCGCCCCGACAGTCAACTGTCGAAGCGGATTTTGCTCCTGCTGGTTGGTCTTCACCTTGGGGGCGCCCGAAACATTCGGGGCGCCCTGCTCAGCTTCTACCTCACTCCTTTGAGGCTCTCTGAGCTGCAGACACTCAGTCCTTCGGTCCTGCATCCAGGGTTAGTCCAAAAAGCAGTAACATATTAATTTTTATACAGCCTTAGCTGTCTTAGTTCTGACTTTGGGCCTCCAAAATGGAGCCCTAGGTCGAACCGACGCCTACTGTTCCCTCGACGGGGAACGCGTCCTCACCTACTCCTCTCGGGAGAATGTACCTGATGCCAACCGCTCCTCTGGTTGGACTTTTGCCTAGCGGTCCTTCGCCAGGTCTTGGATACCGAGCTGTCCTTCATCCGGTGCCTAGCATTCCTTCGCTAGGGCTTCAGTCCCAAGCTGTCCTTCGCCTGGCGCCTAGCAGTCCTTCGCTAGGGCTTCAGTAGCCTAGCATTCCTTCGCCAGGTGTCTAGCAGTCCTTCGCTAGGGCTTTGTTTCCTGGCAGCCCTTCGCCAAGTGCCTAGCAGCCCTTCGCTAGGACTTTGTTTCCTGGCAGCCCTTCGCCAGGTGCCTAGCAGCCCTTCGCTAGGACTTTTCCTGCACACTTGAGTAACATTATTAGATCACAAATAAACTTAACTTTGAATCCTTTGCCAATATCAAAACAAGGTTCGATATGGTGCTTCCTGCACCAACAAAGTCTTCTCCACACAGCTCCAGGTCACCATCCCACAGCAGCCTCCAGCTGCTCTCCTGCAACCACCAGCCACCACTGAGCCCTTCTGGACCTCCTTAGCTTCCCTCAGACCAGCCCCATACAGCAGCTCCAGCCAGCGCCAGCGCCCATTGCAACCTGGGATGGAAAACAGACAAACCTACTCCAAGGAAAGGTCTCCATTGACTCTCCTTGAGTGTTTGAATCTTCCCCTATCACCTGCAGCTTAATCAGAGTGTTAGCACAGCATATCAAGCAGAAAATCATGTATCAGATGTTAAGCGCAGAGAATCGGATACGTTCAGACGCGATCAGAGTGGCTGACAGTGAACTTTGAATTAAAGTGATCGGTCACCGGACCGATCAGAGAGCCTCCTGATCGGTCACCAGACCGATCAGGCTGGGTCCAGACCGATCAGGCTCCGTCCTGATCGGTCCCCAACGCTCAATTAGAAATCGCGATTTCTTTGGGACTCTCCTGGATCGATCACCCGACCGATCCACCCCTTTATCGGGCGATTTTTGAGTTTCGCAGTCCAACCCTCCTGATCGGTCACCGGACCGATAAGAGAGCCTCCTGATTGGCCACCAGACCGATCAGGTCATGACCAGACCGATCAGGCTCCATCCTGATCGATCATAGAGAGGAACCTATGACGCTGGATCGTTCTCTAGAACGATCTGCACAGTGATCCTGATCGGTCACCAGACCGATCAGGAGCAGTTCAGCAAGGGAACTCAACATCACTGTTTGCTCCCTGATCGGTCACCAGACCGATCAGGAGCCAAGCAATGGGTGAAACACATACTCCCTGATCGGTCACCAGACCGATCAGTCATCGCTGGATCGGTTACCAGACCGATCCACGAAGGAGCACCGTGCCAACTCCCTGATCGGTCACCAGACCGATCCAGGGGCTCTAACCTAGCCCTCCAAGCTAGGGTTTCATCCACCTTAGCCCTCCAAGCTAAGGATTTTTCACCTAACCCTCCAAGTTGGGAATTTGCACCTAACCCTCCAAGTTAGGACTTTTCACCTAGCCCTCCAAGCTAGGACTTTTCACCCAACTCTTCCGGATTAGGACTTTTCCAAACCTAGCCCTCCAAGCTAGGACCTGACCCTCCAAGCCAGGACTTTTTCACCTAACTCTCCAAGTTGGGACTTTTCACCTAACCTTCCAAGTTAGGACTTTTCACCTAGCCCTCCAAGCTAGGACTTTTCACCCAACCCTTCCGAATTAGGACTTTTCAACACCTAGCCCTCCAAGCTAGGATTTTCCACACCTAACCCTCCATGTTAGGATTTTCCAATACCTAGTAGGATTTCCCATACCCTGCCTAATCCCCAATCAGGACTTAATCATAATCATCAACCTAAACTAAAATCGGTGTCAACACCAAAACAACAATCAGGATCAGACTGCATCAACAATCTCCCCCTTTTTGTTGTTTGACAATCCGATTTTATGTTTAGGGATTCTCAATCAATTTCTTAACTTTCAGAATCATAGGGGAATCAAGATCCTCCCCCTACAATATAATCATCCTAAACTTAACCAACCAACACTCTCCCCCTTTGTCGAATACCGAAAAGGGTCTAGAGGGGCTGTTAAGTTTAATCATACTCCCCCTCAATCGTAGGGGTATCCCAAAACCATAAAGATTTAATTGATTTTTGATAAACATATGAGCACATATGATAAGAGTAGGGCATGGTAATACGAACATATGTATTATATGAACATGGCATCATAAGCAACAGTATAAGCATGCATAATAATATAGAATGAGGCATATAAACAATAGTAATCATGTGAACTCATATACGCCAACATCCTACGCAAAATATCAGTGCATCCAACCAAGCAACCAAACAGATGCATATCAATGCATCGAAGTCAAGCAAAAATGGCACAAGGCCAGAGAAGTCAAGTCACTAGGCATACAGCCTGAGAGTTATACAATCCAAGAGATCAGAAAGACAAATCACAAACAACCACAGAATATATCAGGCATCAGCGGGGGGGTCAGCCTACATCGGATCATCCAGCGTATCATCAGCATATCCTGGTGCAGCACTGCCTAAAGGGGCATCCCCTGGAAATGTATAGCGGCGCCACTCAGCGTACCAAGTCTGCTACAATGTCTGGACCCCAGAGACAGTGGATTCCACGCCGGTCAATCTGCGATCAATGGATCGAAACTGTGATCGGACCTCCTCGCAGTAAATCTCTCGCAACTGAAAATCATGCTGGAAGGTCTGATCCAGCTCTGAAATCTACCAGCGCAGATCCGGCTCGGGCTCATCGTAGTAATCAGCAGCAGCAGGAGCCTCATGAGGTGCAGGAGCATCAGCCGGTGCCTGAAAATGTGGTCCTCCCCCAGGTAGCTCACCGAGTCCTCTCCCATCCTTCCAAACCAAGGCCCCATCGTGGTCCCGTAAGATGATGCCGGACTTGGCAAATGCCTGCCGGCCAAGTCTACAATCCTGTCGGACCATGGGGACTGTCCTGCCTTTGGTGACATCAACACCGACTGACATAAGCCAATCGGTGATGACGTGACCAAATGGCATGTAGACCGTGCGACGGCTTGGCTCACGATATGATAAGATGGACTGAAAGATGCTCTCCATGATATCGAAGTCCATCCAGTGGTGCATGCCGTAGAGCATAAGGCAATGGTAGGGTCGGATTTCGGTCAAAGGCTTTGAAGTGATTGGAAGAATACAATTTGTGATAATCTTGAACAAGATGTAGTCAACAGGAGCAAGTCGTAGGGCTGCAAAAGTCGGAAAATCAGGACCCAACTCATCGAGACCGGCCGGGCGGGGATGACCAAAGAAGTGCTGATAGATATCATCAGGAGTAACGTCCGCAAAAGGTGCTAATAAAGGATCAGGAAGCTCAGGGTAGATAGAATACAGATTTGGTGATCGTCGACCACCCAGATCCTCTGCTAAAATCTCGTAAGAGAAATCAAGGTTCTTCTTGGCGACTCGAGTGGTGAACTCAAAGCCCCCCTGAGGACCCTGCTGAAGATTGTTGTAAAATTCAAAGATGAGGTCATAATTGATAGTTCTTTCCAGAGAGAGGAGAAAACCAAGGTTGTAATACATGATTATCTCCATGACCGACGGACAATGTTCAGTTAGAAAGGGGACATCAATGGATCGACAGGGTAACAATTTAAAAGTACTTGATTGGAAAGTCTGCTCACATGCGACATTTGGGAAGCGAGAGCTTGAGGAAGGCTGAGGCCTTCTGGAGGGCGCAGATGAGGAAGGGGCTTTCCCCTTCGCGCTGCCCTCTGCGGGTTCTTTACCCTTAGATGATTTTCTAAAGAATCGAATAAATCATGAAGATAGATTTGATCATGGCACAGGATAATCAAGTCAGTCAGGACACAAGATTAGGGAAACACAACCACAATACAAGAATTGGTCATTGTACAGAGTAATCAAATGAGCGAGATTGATTTGATTACATGAACATAGTTTAATCAAGGACCCAAGATTTGATCATAGAAGAGTAATCATAAGGTGAGTCATGGAGAGATAAGGTCACGACCAACACAAGAAGGTCACGGCACAGCACACCAAAACATGGTTAGCTTCGAATACAAACACTATAGACTGATTTGTAAGGAAAACTGAGACAAAAGCTTATTTAGGCGCCTTTGATGAGTTTCTTGAAGATTGGAAAAACAGCTTACGCAGAAGAGGCTCTCGGCGCAAGAGAGAAACGCAAACCCGTAAGCAAGAAAAAGAAATTTGCTGAAGACAAAGTGAGGCTTGCAGGAAGTCTTCTCAGGGCCGCACGCGCGCTCACACACGAGAGGAAGACGAAGGCACTGGGAAAGCTCTCGCACACACTGAAGGTCGCGCAAGTGGGAGGTTTCGGCGCTAGGGTTTGGCAATGAGATGTTTCAAAGGAGTTAATCGGTTGGTGGATCGGTCCACCAACCAGACTTTAATGCGATTGAACGGATCACCGTTCGATCTGGAAACGCCCAGACCGATCAGGCTATAGCCTGATCGGACTGGCATGGTCCTGATCAGTCGGGAGACCGATCAGGCAGACTCCTGATCGATCTGCTGATCGATCAGGAAGCGAACAGTGGGGTCAGATGATTTTCGAGATGCCCTCCTGATCAGTCTCTGGACCGATCACTCTAATGTGCCAGATCGGTCCGGGACCGATCCAGGTTAGCACAGAATATTTAGCCGAGAGTTCGCAAAGTCTCGGCTGATCCCTCTGATCGGTCTGTGGACCAATCAATGCAGGAGGAAGCCAGATCGGTCCGGGGACCGATCAGCCCTATCCTGATCGGTCCAGTGACCGATCAGGGTTCTGATACTTCCAGATACGATCTGAAACTTTCAGTTTCAGATTCTCACACGATTTTTGAAGGAATCTGGTGAAAGATATCTAACTTGGAAGTGATTCCTTGACTAAAATTGATCCCTAGACAAGGATCAAAGGTCCTTATGGTTTGAACAAACACTTTGCTCCATCCAAGTGGAGTCAAACTCAATCAACAGTCATTCAACAAGTTTTAACCAAGATTGTGCCAAATTCAAGTTTCCAATCAAGTTTCCTTGATTGGAATGTCCAAGTATGATCATGGAGCCAAATACACATGTGTTATGCATTGGTTTCCCCATACTTGGTCACCGAAGTGATTTTTATCTCGTCAACTTAATTTCTCAAGGGATGCATTGACATTTTGAGAAATCGAGTTGATCCTAGCATCTCACCCATTTCTAGCAAACAAAAACGTTTTGGTAAACCTTATAGTTTGTGTGAGATGTCCCCAAAGTTACCCAATTGTTTCCCAACAATTTGAAATAATCATGAAGGGTTCTGAATGCATTTTGAAATTCAAGAAGCACGACACATTCCCAACTCCCTTCTTAGGAAACTAAACTCATTTTCGGGGAGTGGCTTAGTGAAAATGTCAGCGAGGTTTGACTTGGACTCTACATGTGAGAGTACAATATCTCCCCTAGCAACATGATCCCTAATGAAGTGGTGGCGTACTTCTATATGTTTGGTCCTAGAATGATGGACTGGATTCTTGGTTAGGTTGATTGTGCTAATGTTGTCACACAACACTTGCACACTCTTGTAACTCAATCCATAGTCTTCTAAAGTATGAATCATCCACAACAATTGTGATACGCTCTCTCCCATGGCGATATATTCTGCCTCGGTCGTGGAGAGAGCAACACAATGTTGCTTCCGACTTGACCAACTTACTAAGGATGAACCTAAGAATTGGCAACCCCCACTTGTGCTTTTCCGGTCCAACTTACATCCAGCGTAGTCGGAATCCGTATAGCCAATTAAATCAAATGATTCGGTACGGGGGTACCAAAGAACGACTCCTATTGTGCCTTTCAGATATCTCAAAATCCTCTTGACAGCGATTAAGTGAGATTCCTTGGCACAGACTTGATACCTAGCACATATACCCACAGCAAAAAGAATATCTGGTCGACTAGCTGTGAGGTATAGCAAACTCCCTATCATGCTCCGATATTGAGTCAAATCAACGGGTTTACCGCTCTCATCATTGTCTAATCTTGTGTTTGTAGCCATGGGAGTGGTTACCTCTTTTGAATCACTCATATTGAATTTACGGAGCATTTCTTGTGTATATTTCGATTGGTGCATATGGATACCATCGCGAGTTTGCTTGATTTCAAGTCCAAGGAAAAAAGTCAACTCTCCCACTAGACTCATTTCAAATTCACTTTCCATGTGTCCAATGAATTCATTTAAATATCCCTTGTTATTTGAGCCATAAATTATGTCATCGACATATACTTGGGTTACAAAAATATTATCACCATCTCTCCGTAGAAACAGTGTAGGGTCTATTTGGCCTCTTACAAAGCCTTTTTCAATTAAGAACGTTGACAACTGCTCATACCAAGCTCGGGGTGCTTGTTTAAGGTCATAAAGTGCCTTTTTGAGCTGGAACACGTGATTTGGAAATTCGGTACTCTCAAACCCCGGAGGTTGTTCGACATAGACCTCTTCTCTTATCAAACCATTTAGAAAGGCCGATTTGATATCCATTTGATATAACTTGAAACCTCGATGTGCCGCAAATGCAAGCATCAATCGGATGGATTCTAATCGTGCCACGGGAGCATAGGTCTCATCATAATCAAGGCCTTCAACTTGACTGTAGCCCTTGGCTACTAAGCGTGCCTTGTTTCTAATGATTTTTCCCTTATGGTTCAATTTGTTTTTAAAGACCCATTTGGTTCCAATGATGGTGGTCTTCTTAGGTCTAGGGACTAAGTCCCAAACTTGACTCCTTTCAAATTGACCTAGTTCATCTTGCATTGCAATGATCCAACGGGATCATTTAATGCTTCATCAATTTTTCTAGGTTCAATTTCGGAAATTAAAGCAACTTCATTAGCCTCATTCCGGAAGAATGATCTAGTCCTAACCCCATGATGGATGTCTCCAACAATTTGGTCTTGGGGATGACTAGAGGCTAATCTAGTTTGCCTAGGTGTTGGTGGTGCTTCTTGAATAGGTTCACTAGACATAAGCTCAGCCTCAGGATCCGGCTGATCAATGGGTTGTCTAGGCTCACCGTCATCGGATTCATCACCATCAACAACATTTGGACTCTCATTCAAACTTAGTCTCCTAAGTTCGAATTGGACTTCATCTTCTGGTTGACCATTGACTTTTGGAATTTCTTCAAAGACAACATCAGAAGACTCTTCAATTAATCTAGACTTCTTGTTGTAGACTCGGTAGGCTTTACTAACTAGGGAATACCCGACTAGTATCCCTTCATCAGCCTTTATCGTGAACTTTTCAAGATGGTCCTTGGTGTTTAGGATGAACACCTTACAACCAAACACCCTAAGATGTTTAACCGTAGGTGGTTTTCCAAACCAAAGTTCATGGGGAGTCTTTCCTAAAAACCTATGGATAAGAACTCGATTTTGCACATAGCAAGCTGTATTTACAGCTTCAGCCCATAAGTAACTCGGGAGTGAGTACTCATTAAGCATGCTTCATGCAGCCTCTTGTAGAACACGGTTCTTCCTCTCTACAACACCATTTTGTTGTGGTGTTCTAGGAGTAGAGAACTCATGTCTATAACCTCTATCTTGACAAAATTCTAAAAACCGTTGGTTTTGAAATTCACCTCCATGATCACTTCTAATTGTCTTAATTGTTGATGATTTTTCATTTTCAACTCTTCTACAAAAAGAAATTAAAACATCTAAGGTTTGGTCCTTATATTTTTAAAAAGTAGGTCTATGTATATCTAGTGAAATCATCAATGATCACAAAAACAATATCTACTTCCATTCAATGATATGATAGTACTACAATCAAATAGATCCATGTGAAGTAAATCTAAAGCTGTAGAAGTACTTACAGTGCTTTTACCTTTATGTGCAGATTTCGTTTGCTTACCCATTTGACATGCATCACAAAGTTTATGCTTTTCATACTTGATGCTTGGTAAGCCACGAACTAATCCCTTGTTGGCCAACTTCCGGATGTTCTTCATGTTCACATGTGCAAGTCTCCGGTGCCAAAGGGTGGACTCTTTGTCTTTTGACATGAGACACTTAGCAAAAGCATTAGTAGCACTTTTAAATGAAACTTGATAAATATTGTCTACTCTTGTTCCTACTAGTACCGTGTCCAAGGTGTCATGTTGTCTAACTAGACATTGACTTGATTGAAAATCAATTGTGTAATCCATGTCACACAATTGACTGACACTTAGGAGATTAAATGTCATCCCCTTGACTAGAAGGACATTTGAAATTCTAAGACATTCGGATATTTGAATGTCTCCTATTCCTATGACCTTAAGACTACCATTGTTATCAAATGAAACATTACCTCTACTTTTCTTGTGAAGTGTGGTAAACAATGATCTATCCCCGGTCATGTGTTTGGAGCATCCACTATCAACGAACCAGGTTGATAGATGCTCTCCCTCAATCATAACCTACACAATTCGAAAAATAGAAGTTTTAGGTACCCAAACCTTGGGACCTAAAGCATCAACTAAACAAGACTTAGGCACCCATGCCTTGACAACTTTCTTTTGAACCTTAGGTGTCCTAGATTGTCTCATATCAGTCCTAGACATCAAGGACACAAATGAAGGTTCTTTGGGTCGGTAACCAATACCGGCCCTATTGTAGACTGCCCTTTGGGCATTCAAGATCATGTCTAGGATCTTAGAGCTAGTTGAGAACTTCTCAAGAATATTCTTGAGTTTGTCAACTTCACTCTTTAATGATTGGTTTTCTTCTACTAGCAAATCATCATGCAAATCATCTACATCCTCAACCTTAGAGGATTTCAAATGTTCAACCTCAAGTTTTAATGACTTAATCTCATCTTCTAATAATTCAACATGTAAGTAATCAATGTTATCATCCCTAGATAGTTTCAATTGATCAATTTCTAATTGCAATGCTTTAACCTTATTTTTTGACTTCTTCAACATACTGGTTAAACATGCAATTGCTCTATAACATTTTTCAAGTTTGGGAGAAGTTACCTCTTCATCATCCGAAGATGATGAAGCCGCGTTTGAGGAGTTCGAAGATTCATCACTGCTCTCTTGATCTCCCAATGCCATGAGTGCCACATGCCTTGTGCTCTTCTCCTCCTTCTCTTCATCGGATGAGCTTGAGGAGGATTCATCCCAAGTGGCCTTCAAAGCCTTCTTCTTCTTCTTGGAATTTTCTTCTTTCCTTTTGGATTTCTCCTCCTTCTTCTTTAGCTTTGGGCATTCATTCTTGAAATGCCCTTTCCTACCACACTCAAAGCAAGAAGCATTAGTCTTATCAAGTTTAGCTTCACTAGAGTTACCTCTACTCTTGAAGCATCGACCCCTTCTCATCATCCTTCTCACAAAGTTCGCCATCTCGGAGGATGAGGAGCCGCTGCCATCTTCCTCGGAATCGGACTCGGATTCGGAAGAGGATGAAGATGAAGATACTTCCTTCTCCTTCTTCTTCTTATTGGATCGATCCCCCGCAACTAAGGCAATCCCCTTCTCCTTGGGGCCTTTGTTAGCCATTTCATGCAATTCCATTTCACAAAATAAATCATCTAACTTAACAATTGATAAGTCCTTGGAGACTTTGTAGGCATCCACCATGGATGACCACAAAGCATTCCTTGGAAACGCTTTTAGTACATACCTCACAAGGTCGCGATTCTTGACCTTTTCATCAATCGAATGAAGCCCATTGAGGATTTCCTTGAACCGGCTATGAAGCTCACTTACCGATTCATTTTTCTTCATGGAGAGATTTTGTAATTGGTTGAGAAACAAATCCCTCTTGGCAATTCTTGAGTCTCGGGTGCCCTCGTGGAGTTCGATGAGCTTGTTCCACAAGTCCTTTGCACTTGTGAAAGGACCAACCTTGATGAGTTGGTCTTTGTTCATGTCGCATTGTAGAGTGACAACCGCCTTCACGTCGGCTTCACTCTTCTGAGTTTGTTCGGCTGTCCACCGCCATGATTCAAGTTCCTTGCCTTCATCATCCTTAGGAGGAGTGAAACCCTCCTTCACCGCGAACCAAGTGTTGATGTCCATCTTCAAATAATACTCCATCTTTGATCTCCAATATTGGAAATCAGCGCCATCAAAGAAAGGAGGTCGGGTGGTGGAAAATCCTTCTCTCAACGCCATGGATTATAGCTCTCGGTTGTTAATCCGCAAAAACAGAGCCCCAAGCTCTGATACCACTTGTTGGAACTCGGATGGCTAGAGAGGGGGGGGGTGAATATAGCCAATCACTTAGACTTTAAAGACTTAGCGAATTTCTGCACTTCAGTTTGTTAGTAGCACAACGAAAATATGAAAACAGAGTATGCAGAAAAGAACAGGAAACAAAACAAATTAACACCACTAGCAAGATCGCTAACAAGGAGGGTTTACAAGGTTCGGGGATAACTTGCCCCTACTCCTTGGCGTGCCCTTAAGGTGGGCGATCCCTTGATCGTCGGCAGATTAAGCCCCGGTTAGCACCGGATAGAAAGCAACCTCCTTCTCGATGGAGAAACCTCTCCACAGCGCGTTTCAATCAAGGATATAGTTTTAAGCACAATGAAACACAAAGAAGATCTTACTTAGCACTCAGCAAAGACAAGAACACAACAGGCTTCTCCAAGCTCCACCCAGCGACGATCTCACGCAAGAATCCCTTTCTTCGTGTCTTCTCGCTGTTGGACTTCAAGCCTCTTGTTCCTTCCTCCAAGTGCTCAAGCAAGGAATGGTTGCTTCTTAGATCTCCACAGCTTGCTCAGGAATGATGGAACAGCAAGATCACAAGCACGCAGCAAACCTCAAGAACTTCACAGCAATACTGATTCGCAGAGTTGTTGAAGACTTCTCGCAACCGGCGCTTAAGTCTTCTCCACACAGCTCCAGGTCACCATCCCACAGTAGCCTCCAGCTGCTCTCCTGCAACCACCAGCCACCACTGAGCTGTTCTGGACCTCCTGAGCTTCCCTCAGACTAGCCCCAGACAGTAGCTCCAGCCAGCGCCAGCGCCCGTTGCAACTTGGGATGGAAAACAGACAAACCTGCTCCAAGGAAAGGTTTCCATTGACTCTCCTTGAGTGTTTGAATCTTCCCCTGTCACCTGCAGCTTAATCAGAGTGTTAGCACAGCATATCAAGCAGAAAATCATGTATTAGATGTTAAGTGCAGAGAATCAGATACGTTCAGACGCGATCAGAGCGTTTGACAGTGCAATTTGAATTAAAGTGATCGGTCACGGGACCGATCAGAGAGCCTCCTGATCGGTCACCAGACCGATCAGGCTGGGTCCAGACCTATCAGGCTCTGTCCTGATCGGTCCCCAACGCTCAATTAGAAATCGCGATTTCTTTGGGACTCTCCTGGATCGATCACCAAACCGATCCCAGGTTGTGGATCGATCACCCGACCGATCCACCCCTTTATCGGGCGATTTCTAAGTTTCGCAGTCCAACCCTCCTGATTGGTCACCGGACCGATCAGAGAGCCTCCTGATCGGTCACCAGACCGATCAGGTCATGACTAGATTGATCAGGCTCCGTCCTGATCGATCATAGAGAGGAACCTGCGACGCTGGATCGTTCTCCAGAACGAACTGCACAGTGATCCTGATCGGTCACCAAACCGATCAGGAGCAGTTCAGCAAGGGAACTCAACCTCACTGTTAGCTTCCTGATCGGTCACCAGACTGATCAGGAGCAAAGCAATGGGTGAAACGCATACTCCCTGATCGGTCACTAGAACGATCATTCATCGCTGGATCGGTCACCAGACCGATCCACGAAGGAGCACCGTGCCAACTCCCTGATCGGTCACCAAACTGATCCAGGGTTCCAACCTAGCCCTCCAAGCTAGGGTTTCATCCACCTTAGCCCTCCAAGCTAAGGATTTTTCACCTAACCCTCCAAGTTGGGAATTTGCACCTAACCCTCCAAGTTAGGACTTTCCACCTAGCCCTCCAAGCTAGGACTTTTCACCCAACTCTTCCGGATTAGGACTTTTCCAAACCTAGCCCTCCAAGCTAGGACATGACCCTCCAAGCCAGGACTTTTTCACCTAACTCTCCAAGTTGGGACTTTCACCTAACCCTCAATGTTAGGACTTTTCACCTAGCCCTCCAAGCTAGGACTTTTCACCCAACCCTTCCGAATTAGGTCTTTTCAACACCTAGCCCTCCAAGCTAGGATTTTCCACACCTAACCCTCCAGGTTAGGATTTTTCAATACCTAGCCCTCCAAGCTAGGATTTTCCATACCCTGCCTGATCCCCGATCAGGACTTAATCATAATCATCATAATCATCAACCTAAACTAAAATCGGTGTCAACACCAAAACAACAATCAGGGTCAGACTGCATCAACATGTGTGACTAAATAGACTTTCGATTTATGTTGGCCGTCTGTAATTAATCAATTAATTATAGAACGATCATGAGTGGCACCTAGTAGTACATCATGATCCCCAATTAATCGAAAGATCAACGGTTGATCTCAAAAATAATTCTGAAACCCTTCAGTAGCTATAATGAATCATGCCCCATTCCCTTCACCTTCTTATACCCACTTGGTTCAGGACATGGTCTATGTGTGTCAGTCCCCACTAGGCTGACTACGTCACACCTAGCCCAAGTAACATTTTCTCATCCTACGGATTCTAGTTACTCTCATGTATTTAAGAGATTCATACTCTGAACATGTCATGCTCTGGCCAGAGGCTTTGAGTAACAATCCGACGATAGGCCTGGGGTATACATCTCCTCGCAAGGAGTGGTGAATCCTTTGTAGGCTGTTCAAACATCTTTGGGCACTTCGGCTTATACCCAATCATCCTGGGTCAACACCTCCTTGGAGATGCTTGCTTAAGATGTCAATGTATAAGTCTCCATGACCAAGATGACTTGAACACCGCAAGTCAAAGGAACATCGTACTTAAGCTGCAGTAAGAACTTCACTAACATATCTATATGTAGATTACCATATGAAGTTTTACAGCCAGTCACTCCAATGAACTAGTTCCCTTAACTAGCATTCATGTTTATCTCCGGACATCTCAATGTCACCAGCCAGTGAGAATAAGCTGATTAGAGAATAACCCATGCTAGTCTCAACAAAATTGATAGTGTCCGTATTTATCAATTCATCGACTAGGGACAATTTCAATACTTCACAATTGGACATGTAGAGATAATCACTAGTTATGAATTCATCACAAATTCTCTCATGCTGTGAATTGTATTGTGGACATTCAGTAAATGAGTTTAAGATCTCAATCAAATACACAAACATGTATACTCAAATAGTGAATATTCGTTTATTAGAATAAATGATTACAATCATACTTCTCCTATATCACTAATAAACTCCCACTTGGCCTAATGCCAATCGCTATGATACCGCTGCAATATATTCTGCTTTCGAAGCTGCAATATATTCCGCACCAAGTTCTGAGACAAACTTCTTGATCCAGACTGCTTCCTTTACTGCTTCCGAAGCTGCAATATATTCCGCTTCCGTGGTAGAACCCGCTACGGTGTCTTGCTTGGAACTCTTCCAACTTATTGCGCCTCTATTCAAAATAAATACGTATCCAGATTAGGATTTGGAGTCATCCTTATCTGTCTGGAAACTTGCATCTGTATACCCATGTATTACCATATCACCTTCTCCATATATTAGGAACACATCCTTAGTTCTTCTTAAGTACTTGAGGATTGTCTTGACAGCCGCCCAATGATCCATTCTTGGATCAGACAGGTATCTGCTTGTGACGCTCAGAGCATACGATACATCGGGCCTAGTACATAACATAGCATACATGATAGATCCTATCGCGGATGCATAAGGAATCTTATTCATGCAAATCCTCTCGTCTTCTGTGTGTGGACACATAGACTTCGAAAGGTTGATCCCATGCCTGATGGGAAGGTAACCTTTCTTGGATTCCGACATGCTAAACCTTTCTAGCACTCGGTCTATATATGTAGACTGCGAAAGACTAAGCAACCGTTTTGATCTATCTCTATAGATTCTAATCCCAAGGATATACGTTGCTTCTCCCAGGTCTTTCATGGAGAAAGTTTTGGACAACCAAATTTTAACTGACTGTAAGACTGATATATCATTTCCTATAAGTAATATGTCATCGACGTATAACACTAGGAATACGACTGCACTCCCATTAACCTTCTTGTACACACAAGGTTTGTCAGGATTTTGTGAGAAATCAAACTCTTTGATTGTCTCATCAAAACGGATGTTCCAGCTCCTGGATGCTTGCTTTAGTCCATATATGGATCGTTGAAGCTTGCATACTTTGGTTTTATTAACCGATGTGAAACCTTCAGGTTGTATCATGTATACATCCTCAAGCAGGTTTCCATTAAAGAAAGCTGTTTTCACATCCATTTGCCATATCTCATAATCATAATGAGCTGCTATGGCTAGGAGCATCCGATTGGATTTAAGCATAGCTACTGGCGAATAGGTTTCGTCATAATCAATTCCTTGTTTCTGACGATATCCTTTTGCCACTAATCTAGCCTTAAAGGTAACAACATTACCTTCCATGTCAGTTTTCTTCTTGAAAATCCACTTGCACTCTATGGGCTTAATCCCTTCAAGTGGGTTAACCAAGTCTCATACTTGATTTTTGTACATGGAATCCATTTCTGACTTCATGGCTTCAAGCCATTTATCCCTTTCTGAATTTTTCAGAACATCTTCATAACTGATAGGTTCGTCATCGTTAATGAGTAACACGTCGTTCGATTCACTTATGAGAAATACGTATCTCTTTGGAATATTGCATGTCGTATCAGACCTATGAAGAAGTGGTGTTGTTTTAGGTTCAACTGATAGCTCATCATTATGAGCTATTGGTTGTGGGTCTAGACTAGGTGTCTCTGTAATGTCTATTGGAGTTTCTTGAACTTCTTCAAGTTCAATGCTACTCCCACTGTTTTCTTGTAAAAGAAATTCTTTTTCTAGAAATACAGCATGCCTTGAAACAAACACCTTTTGTTCCAAGGGATGATAGAATTGGTAACCCTTCGTTTCCTTAGGGTATCCAATAAATAGACATTTATCAGACTTAGCATCCAATTTGTCTGATACAATCCGCTTTACATTAGAAGGACAACCCCATATCTTTAGGTGAGATAAATGAGGTTTCTTACTATTCCACGTCTCATATGTAGTAGTAGAGACTACCTTGGTCGAGACTCTGTTTAGCAAGTAAACAGCTGTCTTAAGTGCATAGCCCCAAAAGGATTTTGGAAGAGTTGCATGATTCATCATAGATCTAACCATGTCCATCAAGGTTCGATTATGCCTCTCAGATACACCATTATGCTTTGGTGTATATGGCGGAGTACATTGAGACAATATCCCATTGTCCCTAAGATAATCTTGAAACTCTTGACTTAAGTATTCACCACCCCGATCGGATCGAAGTATCTTAATACTTTTGCCAAGCTGTTTCTCTACTTCATTTCTGAACTCTTTGAATTTCTCAAAAGCTTCAGATTTGTGTTTCATTAAGAACACATACTCGAATCGTGAGTGATCATCGATAAAGGTAATGAAGTAGCTATAACCTCCTTGTGCAAGAGTTGACATTGGTCCACATACATTAGTATGTATTAGACCAAGCAATTCTCCCACTGGTTTACCTTTTCCGGAAAAGGGTAATTTGGCCATCTTGCCTTTTAAGCATGATTCGCATGTATCAAATGAACCGGGTTCAAATGATTCCAGAATTCCACATCGGTGTAATTTGGTCATGCGTTTCTTACTTACATGGCCAAGACGACAATGCCATGTATAGGAGTCTATTTGATTATCTATTCGAGCACGTTTGTTGCTAACTTCGATATTGAAAACGTCATCGGAAAAATCTAACGTGTAGATACCATTGCATAAAGTTCCGGTCCCATAAAGAACACCATTTAAAGTTATGTAACAGCAATTGTTACTAAAAGTTAAATGGTAACCCTTTTCATTCAAACATGAAATAGATACAATGTTCTTTATTAACGAAGGAACAAAATAACAATTATCCAATTCTAAGACAAGTCCAGTAGGGAGCTTTAGCAAATATGTTCCGATGGCAATAGCAGCAATCTTTGCTCTATTTCCAACTCACAAATTCGCTTCTCCCTTGACGAGTCTTCTTCTATTCCTTAGCCCCCGTATGACATTACATATATGTGAGCTACACCCAGTATCAAGTACCCAGGTGTACGAGGAAATAGAGTGACATTCAATAACAAAGATGCCTGAAGAGGATGGGGCATCGGATGCCTTCTTCTTCAAGGACTCAAGATAAACCTTGCAATTTCTTCGCCAGTGGCCCTCCTTGCCACAGTGATGGCAAGTGCCTTTTGGTGCCTTTTCAATCCTTTTGGCCTTAGTTAACTTATTGGTGTCCAAAATGGAACGCAAATTCAGAGAAGACATGATTAGCTGATTATCCTAGAAATACAAATTGAAGTTATGTGATGAGAATGATAAAGAATGCATCAATATACATTAATTAAATCCTATTTATTTTTCGAATTGAATAACCCTTTTTATCAATTCGGGAGATCGTAGGAACATCTCCAAATAGGTTGATATCCAACCATAGATAAGAACAACCATGGATGGAGTCCATCAAGTTATTCTTAGCTATGAAGATAGGTAATTATACCGATTACATATTACACATATGTAACTATCACATTATGCTATCAACTAATTGAATGTTTGCATATATCATTGGGTTGTTAACTCATTAACAAGTATGCAACAATATACATAGCACCCAACTGCACCTCTCTTTACATTGACCTTGGCTGTGGCACAACAAATCGATGCTCCAAGCTTAAGGCTGACCCATTAATCAAGAAATAGTTTTAATATGGTTGGAGCTCATTCAATCGTTTAGTCAGGCTTGGATGTGTCCAACAACCAAAACTAAGGATTGACCTCTGACTACAACTATATTAATCATAAACTAATTCCATGGTTTGAACATGTTGAGGTTCAAGCCGGGCATGGATGTGTCTATCAACCCAAACGAGAAACAAAACTCCGGTTCTAACCATATTAATGGAAGGTGTTGGCTTTAAAATTTTGTAAGGGGTTTTGGGTCTCATCCTTTTCTTTTATGCACATTCATGACATATAATTATGTCATTTACTAACGATTTCCTTAATAAAGTATGTATGTGACTCAATTTATCAAGTCTCATTAATTGAATTAGGAACCGGATTTCCTAATTCTAATTTCATACTTTATTCAAGGAATTGTTTTGGGAAACAATTTCCTAAATTATCATAATAAATTTCGGAAATAATATGTTTAAGTCTTTAATTTCTCTAAATCCAATCTTATTAAATTAAGAGACAGATTCCCTTAATTCAACCACATATTATTTTTCATGAAAATCTTATTTAAGGAAATATACTCTATAGGAAATAATTTTCCTAATTAATTTTGGAGACAATAATATATAAGAGCATCACCTCATAAATCAAATAAGAAAATTATCGTTTGAGAATCACCTCCAAGATTTGATCACATATTTTATTTATGGAAAATTAATATCAATAACTTAATTTGGACGGCTCCCCGAGGCTCAATCCAAAATAAGAATTTATTGCTAATATAATTTGGACGGCTCCCCGAGGCTCAATCCAAATTAAACATTTGACAGCTTAAATTCAATTTAGGAAATTTAATTATAACAACTAACTTTAAATTGGACGGCTCCGTGAGGCTCAATCCAAAATAAAGAATTTTGTAAATAATTTAATTTCCAATTATAAATTTAAATGCCAGTTAATATTCCCATAATTTGTCTAGACTTTCTTGAAAGAAAGTGCCCAAAATTACGAGCTTTCCATAAATGGAAAGTTTCCAAAAATAAAAGGTTTTCAGAATAATTGTATGTTTCTGGTACAAAGAAAACTTACGTATTTCCAAAATAGAAAATTTCCAAAATTGGAAAGTTTCCAAAAATGGAAAGTTTTCACAATTATCATAAAATTTCAGAAACAGAGGTATTTCAAAAGTTTACGAAATTTCATGTGGATTTCCAACCTTGAAATTCCTAAATCAGAAATTTACCATAATTGGAAAGTTTTCATAATTGAAAAATTTTCTAAAATTGAGATCATGACAAAGTTTTTCGCAAAACAATTATATGATTATGTCGAACACTAACCGGCTCTGATACCACTGTTAGGACCGGGTGCATGTTGACATGGATGCGGGTTCGTAATTTTAAAATTAATTACGTGCAGCGGAAGATTTAGCATAAATAATTTCTCAGATTATTTAACCACATATCTAAGCATGCAACTTTATCTAGTGTAGACATGATCATATATTTAAAATTTTGCAGAAACGTAAACTAATTTACTTATTACCTCGCGTAACTCGAAGGAAGGGACGAGATCCAACCGTAACGTCCCTCGGAAGCTCCGCCTCTATTCATGTCCACGCCTAGTATCTTCGGGATGACTTCGTAAAGCCACGAGTTTCGGGTTCTCGAGAACTACTAGATTCTCCGAGAACGCGACAAGAAAAACCAAGAGAGAAGTAATCACATCGGAAAAACTCACTACCAAGGTTGGCCGGCACAATTCCGGCGAGAAGGAGGAAGATGACTTGCGCCCAATCCCAAGGTGATGATGGCCGGAGAGGAAGATCGTCCCAACGGAAGAACTTCATCGCCTTGGTGCTTCTCCTTGTGCTCACGGCAAGAAGAAGGGAGAAGAACCTTGTGGTCGGTCAAGAGGAAGAAGGGAGGAGAGGGAGAGAGCCCAGGCAAAAATACTTGGATGGATCATCTTTCATGGCACCCCTTGGGTCCTTTATATAGGGAGCTCCTCCTCAATCAAGCCTCTCAATTTTGGCATAATTTTTATATCAAACCATAATTGATTTTTGTCTCATGATTAAAATCAAATTTTAATTCATGATAAAAAAACAATCAAGCCTTTTAATTTTGGCATAATTTTTATATCAAACCATAATTGATTTTTGTCTCATGATTAAAATCAAATTTTAATTCATGATAAAAATCAATCAAGCCTCTTCCATCTTATGGAATAAATCTCCAATCAATCCATGATTCATTAAAACAAAACAAAAGAGAAGGAGAGAGAGAGAGGGCCGGCCAAACCAAGGAGAATATTCTCCTTGGCCGGCCCATCTTGGTTCAAATAAATTACGGGCCAAAATTTACACACAAGAGAATTCAACTCAAGTGATCGGCCAAGTTTTCATCCAAACCATAGGTCCATGGTTCAAAACCCACCAATGGATTAAATTTTGTCATCTTTGATTTATTATAAATTTTTATAAAACAAACCAACTCTTTGGTTTATTTTAATTCAAATAATCCCATGGATTATTTTAAGCTTATAATAAAACATACCACCTTGGATCAAATCCCTTAATGAATTAAACTTATTTAATTCACCCATTAAGTCTTTAAAGACTTAGCCATTCTATGCTTCCGATGCATCTGAAATAAATTCAGTTTTGACTAATCATTTGGCTCAACCAAACTTAATCTTTCTTGATTGGAAAATCCAATTTTCAACTCGTTTTAAATCGCTCGGATTACTCGTAGTGTGTGTGACTAAATAGGCTTTTGATTTATGTTGGCTGTCTATAATTAATCAATTAATTATAGAATGATCATGAGTGACACCTAGTAGTACATCATGATCCCCAATTAATCGAAAGATCAACGGTTGACCTCAAAAACAATTCTGAAACCCTTCAGCAGCTATAATGAATCGTGCCCATTCCCTTCACCTTCTTATACCCACTTGGTTCAGGACATGGTCTATGTGTGTCAGTCCCCACTAGGCTGACTACGTCACACCTAGCCCAAGTAACGTTTTCTCGTCCTACGGATTCTAATTACTCTCATGTATTTAAGAGATTCATACTCTGAACATGTCATGCTCTGGCTAGAGGCTTCGAGTAACAATCCGACGATAGGCCTGGGGTATACATCTCCTCGCAAGGAGTGGTGAATCCTTTGTAGGCTGTTCAAACATCTTCGGGCACTTCGGCTTATACCCAATCATCCTGGGTCCACACCTCCTTGGAGATGCTTGCTTAAGATGTCAAAGTATAAGTCTCCATGACCAAGATGACTTGAACACCGCAAGTCAAAGGAACATCGCACTTAAGCTGCAGTAAGAACTTCACTAACATATCTATATGTAGATTACCATATGAAGTTTTACAGCCAGTCACTTCAGTGAACTAGTTCTCATAACTAGCATTCATGTTTATCTCCGAACATCTCAATGTCACCAGCCAGTGAAAATCAGCTGATTAGAGAATAACCCATGCTAGTCTCAACAGAATTGATAGTGTCCGTATTTATCAATTCATCGACTAGGGACAATTTCAATACTTCACAATTGCACATGTAGAGATAATCACTAGTTGTGAATTCAATACAAATTCTCTCATACTGTGAATTATATTACAGACATTCAGTAAATGAGTTTAAGGTCTCAATCAAATACACAATCATGTATACTCAAATAGTGAATATTCATTTATTAGAATAAATGATTACAATCATAAGGCGATTGCCTTAGGACACTTCTCTTATATCACTAATAGCCCGTCGAAGAGATTCAGCAAGAGTCCTTGTCCAAATCTTGGTACGATCCGAGAAGAGGAAATCACCTGCTCCTACCCGAGCAAAAGACCCTCACTCCGGGAAGGATTAGTAGAATGACAAGAAGATGTTGGTGGAGATGGTAGACACCGAAGGACCCACATCGCCGGAGAAGTACTGCGACTTTCATGGCAGTACCACTCACTTCATGGAGGAATGTTATGTTAATAGGAGCCCTAGAGCCAATTATGTGATAATTGACTAAAGACTTTTTGTATTATATTCTATCATTAATAAAGACATGTTTGGTTATTATACTTACTTTATACTTGTGCCAAATAACTAAGTATAATAATGTCCTTGGGTAGTAGGTTCTTATCTACATCATATTGATTGGTTAAATCGATAGTGAGATAATGAAGAGAACACTACACTAAACCATTCCTAGTCAGGCATTAAAATTCAAGGACAATATTAATGCATGGAGACTAGCATGTAGGTCAATAGATGACTTGAGCACACAAGTCATGGATATGTGATATCAAGTTGACACATGGGTATACATTAGAGAATGTGTATTGAATTTGTCCGCCATGAGAAAGTTTCATAGATTTTCATATTGTGGGATTGTTTAGAATCGATAGAGGGGGGGGGGGTTGAACATCGATAAAAACTTTGGATCTGAAAAGAATATTATGCAGCGGAAAATTAAATCAATGCTAACACACTTTCTTTTACTTGGTTCGAAGTCTAGAACAACTCTTACTCCAAGGCCCACAATCGTTGACTGTTTTCGTTGGGCAATTCTATATTTCGGAAAATATTACAATAGTTGACGCATGAATATAGAATTAAAGTTAAGCACTTAAAAACAAATACCGATGACCGGAAAAGGAATTGAAGATCGAAGCAGCAGGTCATCATTCTAGAGCATTGTTGGCGCTTTGAACTCGAGCACGGAGAAAATAAAACTGAGCACTTGAGTGCTTGACTTGGAAAAAGTGTTGTCTGGAAGCAAGGAGGTGAACCCCTTTTTATACAGACGTCCAGGGCGCCCCTATTGATGTAGGGCGCCTGCCATGTAGCCTATCTGCGTGCGTCCTCATCCGCAGACTCGGCCAACGTCTATCCCTTTATCCAGGGCGCCTGGGACGCCTGGGGTGCCTGGGACGCCTGGGGCGCCTGGGACGCCTGACTGATCACGGGCACCTCCCATGCTGACATGGAGGCTCAACTTCATAGACTTCTGGAATCACCCATTTGGGGTGCCTGTATTCTCGAGCGCTTGAGTCCTCTCAGGCGCCTGGGATGCAGAAAACTCTTTCCTTTATTCCTGCAACCAGGGTTAGTTCTAAAACAACAGTAATAGATAAATTAAGTACAGATAACAACCTGAGCTGTTTTGGTTCTGACTTTGAGCTTCCGAAATGGAACCCTAGGTCGAACCGACGCATAATGTTCCCTCTTTCGGGGAACGCGCCCTCGCCTACTCCTCTCAGGAGAAGTTATCTTTTTCCAACGGGTTCCTCCGGTTGGACTTTTGCCCGATCATCCGGATCAGGACTTCGGTGCCCAGTCCACGACCAGGATTTACTGCCCAACCCTTGGTCAAGACTTCGTGCCCAGTCCACGACCAGGACTTATTGCCCAACCCTCGGTCAGGTCGTTGGTGCCCAGCCCTTGGCTATGACTTATTGCCCAATTCTTTGAACCAGGACTTCGTGCCTGGCTTACCTAGGAATTTTCCTGCACACTTAACAGATTCATTAGATCACAACATGACCTTAACTTATGAACCCTTTTTCATTATCAAAACCCAGATTTGATCTGGTGCTTCTGGCACCAACAATCTCTCCCTTTCTGATTTATGGCAACCTAGTTCAAAAGTTAAGTTAAAACAGGAAAAAACAGTTATTTTAAATACACATATTTATTTTTCCTTTCTTCCCCTTAGAAATTATTTTTGAACAACATGCACTTAGCTCCCCTTTGTTGATGCAGTCTGACCCTGATTGTTGTTTTGGTGTTGACACCAATTTTAGTTTAGGTTGATGATTATGATTATGATTAAGTCCTGGTCGTGGACTAGGCATACCTAGTGGGACTAGGTTTGATGAAATCCTAACTTGGAGGGTTAGGTGTGAGAAAATCCTAGCTTGGAGGGCTAGGTGTGAAAAGTCCTAACCTGGAGGGTTAGGTGTGGAAAATCCTAGCTTAGAGGGCTAGGTGTGAAAAGTCCTAACCTGGAGGGTTAGGTGTGAGAAAGTCCTGGCTTGGAGGGTCAGGTCCTAGCCTGGAGGGCTAGGTTGATGAAATCCCGGCTTGGAGGGCCAGGTCCTAGCTTGGAGGGCTAGGTTGGATGAAATCCTAGCTTGGAGGGCCAGGTCCTAGCTTGGAGGGATAGGTTGGATGAAATCCTGGCTTGGAGGGTCAGGTCCTAACTTGGAGGGCTAGTCTGGATGAAACCCTAGCTTGGAGGGCTAGGTTGGAGTCCCTGGATCGGTCTGGTGACCGATCAAGGAAGTTGACACGGTGCTCCTTCGTGGATCGGTCTGGTGACCGATCCAGCGATGATTAATCGGTTTGGTGACCGATCAGGGAGTATGCGCTTCACTCATTGCACGACTCCTGATCAGTCTGGTGACCGATCAGGAAGCCCACAAGTGGGTTGAGTTCCCCTGCTGCTCTGCTCCTGATCGGTCCGGTGACCGATCAGGGAGTATCCAGTAGGTTTTTGGGAACCTCACTGATCTGCTCCTGATCGGTCTGGTGACCAATCTGGAACACTGTTCAGACCGTTCTGGTGAACGATCAAGTGTCGCGAGTTCCTCACTATGACCGATCAGGATGGAGCCTGATCGGTCTGAGCATGGCCTGATCGGTCTGGTGACTGATCAGGAGGGTTGGACTGCGAAGCTCAGATATGGCCCGGCAAAGGGGTGGATCGGTCTGGTGATCGATCCACAACCTGGGATCGGTCCAGGAGAGTCCCAGAGAAATCGTGATTTCTAATTGAGCGTTGGGGACCGATCAGGATGGAGCCTGATCGGTCTGAACCCACCCTGATCGGTCTGGTGATCGATCAGGAAGCTCTCTGATCGGTCCAGTGACCGATCATTTTAATTTAAAATGCACTGTCAGACACTCTGATAGCGTCTGAACACATCTGATTCTCTGCTCTTAATCTCTGATACTTGATTCTATGCTTGATATGCTGTGATAATGCTCTAATTAAGTGTGCAGGTGACAGGGATGGATTCAAACACTCAAGGAGAGTCAATGGAAGCCTTTCCTTGGAGCAGGTTGGTCCATTTGCCATCTCAGGTTGCAATGGCTGGAGCTGCTGACTGGAGCTTGGCTGAGGGAAGCTCAGGGAGTCCAGGGAGAGCTCAGTGGTAGTTGGCGTTGGCAGGTGAGCAGCTGGAGGCTGCAGTGAGGTGGTGACCTGGTGATCGGTGAGCTGAGACTTAAGTGCTTGGTGGCGAAGGAGTCTTAGCAACTGAACGATACTACTCTGCGACATCTTGTGTGCTTGCAACAACTCTGTTTTCATCTTGAGCAAGCAACTGTGATCCTTGAAGCAACCTTCCATTACTTGGGCACTTGGGAGAAGAGAAATAAGAAGCTTGAGTCCATCAGCAAGAAGACACGAAGAGGAGAGTCTTACGTGAGATCTACGCTTGGTGGAGCTCAGAGAAGTTTGCTTGTGTTCTTGTGGTTCTAAGTGCTAAGTAAGATCCTTCTTTATACATCATCATCTTGAAACGCTGTGGAGAGGTTACTCCACTGAGAAGGAGGTTACATTTTATCTGGATTTTCCGGGGCTTGATCTGCCGACGATCAAGGGATCGCCCACCTTAAGGGCACGCCAAGGAGTAGGGGCAAGTTATCCCCGAACCTTGTAAATTCTCTTGTTAGCGTTCTTGTGCTTGTGCTTAACCTAGGGTTTAGTTTACTGCATACTCTGTTTTGTTGCTTCCGCTGTTTTACTAAACATCTAAGTGCAGGAAAGTTTGAAAAGAGCTAAAGCTCAAGTGTCTGGCTACATTCACCCCCCCTCTCTAGCCATCCAAGTTCCAACAAGTGGTATCAGAGCTTGGGGCTCTGTTCTAGCGGATTAACAACTGAGAGCTATCTACAATGGCTTTGAGAGAAGGTTTTTCCACCACCCGACCTCCCTTCTTCGATGGAGTATATTTTCAATATTGGAGATCGAAGATGGAGTACTATCTAAAGATGAATATCAACACTTGGTTCGCTGTGAAGGAGAGTTTTACCCCTCCAAAGGATGATGAAGGCAAAGAAGTAGAATCTTGGCGTTGGACGGCTAAACAAACTCGGAAGAGTGAAGCCGACGCGAAGGCGGTGGTGACCCTACAATGTGGCATGAACAAAGATCAATTCATCAAGGTTGGTCCCTTCACAAGTGTAAAAGATTTGTGGAATAAACTCATTGAACTCCATGAGGGCACTCGAGATTCAAGAATCGCCAAGAGGGATTTGTTCCTCAACCAACTACAAAACTTTACCATGAAGGAAAATGAAACGGTGAGTGAACTTCATAGCCGGTTCAAGGAAGTCCTCAACGGTCTTCATTCTATTGATGAAAAGGTCGAGAACTGCGACCTTGTGAGGTATGTGTTAAAAGCATTGCCAAGGAATGCTTTGTGGTCATCCATGGTGGATGCCTACAAAGTTTCCAAGGACTTATCAATTGTCAAATTAGATGATTTGTTTTGTGAAATGGAACTTCATGAAATGGCTAACAAAGGCCCCAAGGAGAAGGGGATTGCCTTAGTTGCAGGAGAAAAGAATAAGAAGAAGAAGGATAAGGAAGTCTCCTCATCCTCATCTTCATCCGAATCCGAGTCCGAATCCGAGGAGGATGGCAGCGGCTCTTCTTCCTCCGAGATGACCAATTTCGTTAGAAGGATGATGAGGAAGGGTCGACGCTTCAAGGGTAAAGGTAACCCAAGTGAAGTTAAGCTTGATAAGAATAATATTACTTGCTTTGAATGTAGCAAGAAAGGGCACTTCAAGAAGGACTGCCAAAAGCTCAAAAAGGAGGATAGATCCAAAAAGAAGAAGAAGGCCTTGAAAGCCACTTGGGACGAATCCTCCTCAAGTTCATTCGATGAAGAGAAGGAGGAGAAGAGTACACGCCATGTAGCACTCAGGCCTTGGAGGGAGAAGAAAGCAGTGATGAATCCTTCGACTCCTCAAACACGGCTTCATCATCTTCGGATGATGAAGAGGTAACCACTCCCGAACTTGAGAAATGCTATAGAGCAATTGCATGTTTAACCAATATGTTGAAGAAGTCAAAAAATAAGGTTAAATCATTGCAATTAGAAGTTAAACAATTGAAATCCTCTAGGGATGAGGATGTAGATGATTTGCATGCTGAAATGTTAGAGGATGAAATTAAATCTTTGAAATTTAAGGTTGAACAATTGAAATTCTCTAGGGATGAGGATATAGATGATTTGCATGTTGAGATGCTAGAAGATGAAAACAAATCATTGAAGAGTGAAGTGGAGAAACTCAAGAGTGTTCTTGAGAAGTTCTCAACTAGCTCGAAGACCCTAGACATGATCTTGAATGCCCAAAGGGCAGTCTACAATAGGGCCGGTATTGGTTACCGACCCAAAGAACCATCATTTGTGTCCATAATGTCTAGGACTGATATTAGACAATCTAAGACACCTAGGGTTCAAAAGAAAGTAGTCAAGGCATGGGTGCCTAAGTCTTGCTTAGTAGGTGCTTTAGGTCCCAAGGTTTGGGTACCTAAAACTTCTATTTTTCGAATTGTGTAGGTTATGATTGAGGGGGAGCATCTATCAACTTGGTTCGTTGATAGTGGATGCTCCAAACACATGACCGAGGATAGATCATTGTTTACCATACTTCAAAGAAAAAGTAGAGGTAATGTTTCATTTGGTAACAATGGTAGTCTTAAGGTCATAGGAATAGGAGACATTCAAATATCCGAATGTCTTAGGATTAAGAATGTCCTTCTAGTCAAGGGGATGACACTTAATCTCCTAAGTGTCAATCAATTGTGTGATGCGGGTTACACAATTGTTCCAATCAAGTCAATGTCTAGTTAGACAACATGACAATGTTGACACGGTACTAGTAGGAACAAGAGTAGATAACATTTACCAAGTTTCCTTTAAAAGTGCTACTAATGCTTTTGCTAAGTGTCTCATGTCAAAAGAAGAGGAGTCCACCCTTTGGCACCGGAGACTAGCACATGTGAACATGAAGAATATTCGGAAGTTGGCCAACAAGGGATTAGTTCGTGGCTTACCAAGCATCAAGTATGAAAAGGACAAATTTTGTAATGCATGTCAAATAGGTAAGCAAACAAAATCTGCACATAAAGGTAAAAGCGCTGTAAGTACATCTACCGCTTTAGAGTTACTTCATATGGACTTGTTTTATTGTAGCACTATTATATCATTGAATGGAAGTAGATATTGTTTTGTTATCATTGATGATTTTACTAGATATACATGGACTTATTTTCTAAAATATAAAGACTAAACCTTAGATGTTTTCATTTCCTTTTGTAGAAGAGTTGAAAATGAGAAATCATCAACTATTAAGACAATAAGAAGTGATCATGGAGGTGAATTTCAAAACCAACGATTTTTAGAGTTTTATCAAGATAGAGGGTATAGACACGAGTTCTCCACTCCTAGAATACCACAACAAAATGGTGTTGTAGAGAGGAAGAACCGGGTCTTACAAGAGGCTGCGCAAAGCATGCTTAATGAGTACTCACTACCGAGCTACTTGTGGGCCGAAGCTGTAAACACAGCTTGCTACGTGCAAAACCGAGTCCTCATCCATAGGTTCTTAGGTAAGACTCCTCATGAACTTTGGTTTGGAAAACCACCTACGGTTAAACATCTTAGGGTGTTTGGTTGTAAGGTGTTTATCCTAAACACCAAGGACCACCTTGGAAAGTTCACGACAAAGGCTGATGAAGGGATATTGGTCGGGTACTCCTTAGTTAGCAAAGCCTACCGAGTTGACAATAAGAAATCTAGATTGGTTGAAGAATCTTCTGATGTTGTCTTTGAAGAAATTCTGAAAGGCAATGGACAACCAGAAGATGAAGTCCAATTCGAACTTAGGAGACTAAGTTTGAATGAAACTCCAAATGTTGTTGATGGTGATGAATCCGATGACGTTGAGCCTAGACAACCCCTAGATCAGCCGGATCCTGAGGCTGAGCTTGTGTCTAGTGAAACCATTCAAGAAGCACCACCAACACGTAGGTAAACTCGATTAACCTCTAGTCATCCCCAAGACCAAATTGTTGGAGATATCCACCATGGGGTTAGAACTAGATCATTCTTTAGGAATGAGGCTAATGAAGTTGCTTTAATTTCCGAAATTGAACCTAGGAAAATTGATGAAGCATTAAATGATCCCGATTGGATCATTGCAATGCAAGATGAACTAGGTCAATTCGAAAGAAGTCAAGTTTGGGACTTAGTCCCTAGACCCAAGAAGACCACCATCATTGGAACCAAATGGGTCTTCAAAAATAAATTAAACCATAAGGGAGAAATCATAAGAAACAAGGCACGCTTAGTAGCCAAGGGCTACAGTCAAGTTGAAGGCCTTGATCATGATGTGACCTATGCTCTCGTGGCCCGATTAGAGTCCATCCGATTGATGCTTGCATTTGCAGCACATAGGGGTTTCAAGCTATACCAAATGGACGTCAAATTGGCCTTTCTAAATGGTTTAATAAGAGAAGAGGTCTATGTCGAACAACCTCCATGGTTTGAGAGTACCGAATTCCCAAACCACGTATTTAAGCTCAAGAAAGCACTTTATGGTCTTAAACAAGCACCCAGAGCTTGGTATGAGCGGTTGTCGACATTTTTAATTGAAAAAGGCTTTGTAAGAGGCCAAATAGACCCTACACTATTTCTACGAAGAGATGATGACTATATATTTGTAGCCCAAGTTTATGTCGATGACATAATTTGTGGCTCAAACAACAAGGGCTATTTAAATGAGTTCATTGGACACATGGAGAGTGAATTTGAAATGAGTCTAGTGGGAGAGTTGACTTTCTTCCTTAGAATTGAAATCAAACAAACTTGAGATGGGATCCATGTGCACCAATCAAAGTATACTCAAGAGATGCTTCAAAAATTCAACATGAGTGATTCAAAAGAGGTAACCACTCCCATGGCTACAAACACAAGATTAGACAGTGATGAGAATGGTAAACCTGTTGATTTGACTCAATATCGAAGCATGATAGGTAGTTTGCTATACCTCACAGCTAGTCGACTTGATATACTCTTTGCTATGGGTATGTGCACGAGGTATCAAGTTTGTGCCAAGGAATCTCACTTAATTGCTGTTAAACGAATTTTAAGATACCTTAAGGGCACAATTGGAGTTGGTCTTTGGTACCACCGTACCGAATCATTTGACCTAATTGGCTATACCGATTCCGACTATGCTGGATGCAAGTTGGATCGGAAAAGCACTAGTGGGGGTTGCCAATTTTTAGGATCATCTTTAGTTAGTTGGTCAAGTCGGAAGCAACATTGTGTTGCTCTCTCCACGACCGAGGCAGAATATATCGCCATGGGAGAGAGCATATCGCAATTGTTGTGGATGATTCATACTCTAGAGGACTATGGATTAAGCTACAAGGGAGTGCAAGTGTTGTGTGACAACATTAGCACAATTAACCTAACCAAGAATCCAGTCCATCACTCTAGAACTAAACATATTGAAGTGCGTCACCACTTCATTAGGGATCATGTTGCCAGAGGAGATGTTGTACAGTCATA
The DNA here is from genome assembly GCA_024364735.1 of Boesenbergia rotunda. Classification (NCBI taxonomy): domain Eukaryota; kingdom Viridiplantae; phylum Streptophyta; class Magnoliopsida; order Zingiberales; family Zingiberaceae; genus Boesenbergia; species Boesenbergia rotunda. Next base: position 73,303 of record JAGFNQ010001309.1, on the reverse strand, counting down.
TGTAGAGTCCAAATCAAATCTAGCAGACATTTTCACTAAACTACTCCCCGAAAATGAGTTTAGCTTCTTAAGAAGGAAGTTGGGAATGTGTCGCGCTTCATAGACATCAAAATGCATTCAAAACCCTTGATGATCATTTTGAATTGTTGGGCAACAATTGGGTAACCTGGGGACATCTCACACAAACTATAAGGTTTACCAAAATGCTTTTGTTTGCTAGAAATGGGGTGAGATGTTAGGATCAACTAAATTTCTCGAAATGTCATTGCATCCCTTGAGAAATTTGGTTGACGAGATAAAAAGCACTTCGGTGATCAAGTAAGGGGAAAACCAATGCATAACATATGTGTACTTGACTCCATGATCATACTTGGACATTCCAATCAAGGAAACATGATTGGAGACTTGAATTTGATACAAACTTGGTTGAAATTGAGTGGAAGTTTGTTGATTGAGTTTGACTCCACTTTGGTGGAGCAAAGTGATTTGTCAAAAACATAAGGACCTTTGATCCTTGTTTAGGGATCAATCATAGTCATGGGATCACTTCCAAGATTGATAAACTTCATCAGATCTTATCAGAAACCGTTTAGAAATCTGAAACTGAAAGTTTCAGATCGTATCAGGCAAAATTAGGAATCCTGATCGGTCACATTACTGATCAGGAGTAGGGCTGATCGGTCCCCGGACTGATCTGGCCCCCCCCTCTGTGGTGATCGGTTCACAGACCGATCAGAGAGGTCACAGAACATTTCGCGAAAACTTAACAAAACATTCTGTGTTGGCCTGGATCGGTCCCCGGACCGATCTGGCATCCTATTTTGTTCGGTCCACAGACCGATCAGAGGGCTCACGGAAAAACCTCCAAACCTACTGATCGCTTTCTGATCGATCAGCCGATCGATCAGGAGCCTGCCTGATCGGTCACCCGACCGATCAGGACCAGGCCAGTCCGATCAGGCCTGAGCCTGATCGGTCTTAGCGCTCCCAGATCGAACGGTGATCCGTTCGATCACATTAAATTTCGATTGGTGGACTGATCCACCAACCTATTAACTCTCCCGAAACTCCTCATTGCCGAACCCTAGCGCCGAAACTCCCCTCTTGCGCATCCTTTTGCCGTGCGTGAGTTCTCTTCCTGCGTGTTCTTCCTTGCGCGTGAGTTCTCCTTCTTCTTCCCGTGCGCGTGCGATCTTCTCTCTGTGCGCGAGAGTTCTTCTCTTCTGCGCTAGGAGGTTCTTGTTTGCTGCTGTGTTCTCTCTCGCAAAGTACCGTTTGAGTGTGCTGTTCTCTGCGCAACTCAGCCGGGTGTTTTCTTCAACCAAGCACTTCATGGCACCAAAGTAAGCTTTGTGTATGATTTTCATTTGGTGCTTATCATTCTAACGGCTAACCATGTTCTTTCTAATGGTGTTTTCGTTTTGTGGTGCAACCCTACTCTTGCCGTGACCTCCTTTGTCTTGACCTAAAATTTTACTGATTAAATCTCATCTCATCTGATCAATTCCTTGGTTTATGACTAATGTATTCAATGTCTTACCTTATGTTCACTGATTTGGTCACTTGATTATTCTTCCCGTGATCAAATCTTGGTTAAACCTATGTTCATGTGATCATTCAACCTTGTTCATTTGATTTCATCTGTTGTCATGATCATCTCTTCAAATCCATTAGAAGATCATCAAAGGGAAAAGAACCAGTGGAGGGCAGCTTAAAGGGCAAAGCCCCTTCTTCTTCCGCGCCCTCCCGAAGGCCTCAGCCTTCTTCAAGTTCTCGTTTCCCCGATGCTGCCTGTGAGCAGGCCTTTCAGTCAAGAACCTTCAAGTTGCTCTCCTGCCGATCAATTGATGTTCCCTTTCTATCTAAGCACTGTCCCTCCATCATGGAGATAGTCACCTTCTACAATCTTGGCTTTCTTCTCTCCCTGGAGCGGACGATAAACTATGATCTTGTTTCCGAGTTTTACAACAACCTTCAGCAAGGACCTCAAGGGGGCTTTGAGTTCACTACTCGGGTCGCCAAGAGGAATCTTGATTTCTCCTATGACATCCTAGCAGAGTATCTGGGCGGTCGTCGATCGCCTAACTTGTATTCTATCTATCCAGAGCTCCCTGACCCTTTGTTGGCTCCGTTTGCCGATGTTACCCCCGACATCATTTATCAGCACTTCTTTGGCCATCCAGGACCAGCTGGTCTTGATGAGTTAGGGCCCGACTTTCCGACCTTTGCAGCTCTCCGTCTTTCCCCTGTTGACTACATCCTCTTCAAAATAATCACCAATTGCATCTTGCCTATCACTTCGAAGCCCTTGACCGAGATCCGTCCCTATCATTGCCTAATGCTCTATGGTATGCACCGCCGCATGGACTTTGACATCATGGAGAGCATTTTTCAGTCCATCCTATCCTATAGAGAGCCGAGCCGACGCACTGTCTATATGCCATTTGGTTACATCATCACTGACTGGCTTATGTCAGTAGGTGTTGATGTCACCAAGGGCAGGACAGTGCCCATGGTTAGACAGGATTGCCGACTTGGCAGGCGAGCATTCGCCAAGTATGGCATCATTATCAGGGATCACGATCGAGCTCTGGTTTGGAAGGACGGGAGGGGGCTTGGTGAGCTACCTGGGGGAGGCCCACACTTTTAGGCACCAGCAGATGCTGCTGCACATCAGGAGGCTCCCGCTGCTGCTGCCGACTATGACTATGAGTCGGACCCAGATCTGCGCTGACAGATTTCAGAGCTGGATCGGACCATCCAGCATGATCTTCATTTGTGAGAGCTCTATCGCGAGGAGGTTCGGTCGGGTTTTCGCTCCTTCGATCGCAGACTGACTGCGGTGGAGTTTGATGTCTCTGGGGTCCGTACGTTGCAGCAGACGTGGTACGAAGAGTGGCGCCGTCACACCTTTCTGGGAGATGCGCCCTCTGGTAGTGTTGCACCAGGGTCTTTTGTTGCTGATGATGCCATGATGGATGACCCTATGCATGATGACCCCCCGCCGATGGATGATTGTACTCTGATTCTGCTTTGTGGTATCTGATGATTTGACGGATCTGTTCGTCCTGACTATTCGCCTGTTATGGCTTGGTGTTGACTTTGATGCATTGATATGCATCTAACTTTGTGTCTGGTTTTATTGTATGATGCACTTGACTTTTCAGACTATGTTCTATGTCTTACTTCTCTGACTAGATTTTGCTTATGCTTCGTTCATTTTATGTTTGCCTCATTATGCGTTGCTCTGATTATGCTTATGATGTCATGTTCATATGATACATATGATTGTTTCACCATGTTCTATCTCTTTATCATATGTTTTCGTATGGTTTCAAAATTCAATCAAATCTTTTGTTGTTTTGGGAGACCCCTAGGGTTAAGGGCGAGTATGATTAAACTTAACAACTCATCTACACCCTTTTCGGTGTTTGACAAAGGGGGAGAGTGAGGTTGGTTGATTTTAGGATGATCATGTTGTAGGGGGAGGATCCTAATTCCCCTATGATTCTGGAATTTGAATTTGAGAAAATTGATTTCAAAATCCCTAAACATAAAATTGAGTTGTCAAACAACAAAAAGGGGGAGATTGTTGATGTAGTCTGACCCTGATTGTTGTTTTGGTGTTGACACCGATTTTAGTTTAGGTTGATGATTATGATTATGATTAAGTCCTGGTCGTGGACTAGGCATACCTAGTGGGACTAGGTTTGATGAAATCCTAACTTGGAGGGTTAGGTGTGAGAAAATCCTAGCTTGGAGGGCTAGGTATGAAAAGTCCTAACCTGGAGGGTTAGGTGTGGGAAATCCTAGCTTAGAGGGCTAGGTGTGAAAAGTCCTAACCTGGAGGGTTAGGTGTGGAAAATCCTAGCTTGGAGGGCTAGGTGTGAAAAGTCCTAACCTGGAGGGGTTAGGTGTGAGAAAGTCTTGGCTTGGAGGGTCAGGTCCTAGCCTGGAGGGCTAGGTTGATGAAATCCCAGCTTGGAGGGTCAGGTCCTAGCTTGGAGGGCTAGGTTGGATGAAATCCTGGCTTGGAGGGCTAGGTTGGATGAAATCCTGACTTGGAGGGCTAGGTTGGATGAAACCCTAGCTTGGAGGGCTAGGTTGGAGGCCCTGGATCGGTCTGGTGACCGATCAGGGAAGTTGGCACGGTGCTCCTTCGTGGATCGGTCTGGTGACCGATCCAGTGATGACTGATCGGTTTGGTGACCGATCAGGGAGTATGCGTTTCACTCACTGCACGACTCCTGATCGGTCTGGTGACCGATCAGGGAGCCCACAAGTGTGTTGAGTTCCCCTGCTACTTTGCTCCTGATCGGTCCGGTGACTGATCAGGGAGCATCCAATAGGTTTTTGGGAACCTCACTGATCTGCTCCTGATCGGTCTGGTGACCGATCTGGAACACTGTTCAGACCGTTCTGGTGAACGATCAAGTATCGCGAGTTCCTCACTATGACTGATCAGGATGAATCCTGATCGGTCTGAGCATAGCCTGATCAGTCTGGTGACCGATCAGGAGGGTTGGACTGCGAAGCTCAGAAATCGCCTGGTAAAGGGGTGGATCGGTCTGGTGATCGATCCACAACCTGGGATCGGTCTGGTGATCAGTCCAGGAGAGTCCCAGAGAAATCACGATTTTTGATTGAGCGTTGGGGACCGATCAGGATGGTGCCTGATCGGTCTGAACCCACCCTGATCGGTCTGGTGACCGATCAGGAGGCTCTCTGATCGGTCCGGTGACCGATCACTTTAATTCAAAATGCACTGTCAGACGCTCTGATCACGTCTGAACACATCTGATTCTCTGCGCTTAATCTCTGATACTTGATTCTATGCTTGATATGCTGTGCTAATGCTCTGATTAAGTGTGCAGGTGACAGGGATGGATTCAAACACTCAAGGAGAGTCAATGGATGCCTTTCCTTGGAGCAGGTTTGCCCATTTGCTATCTCAGGTTGTAACGGCTGGAGCTGCTGACTGGAGCTGCTAACTGGAGATTGGCTGAGGGAAGCTCAGGGAGTCCAGGGAGAGCTCAGTGGTAGCTAGCGTTGGCAGGTGAGCAGCTGGAGGCTGCAGTGAGGTGGTGACCTGGTGATCGGTGAGATGGGACTTAAGCGCTTGGTGGCGAAGGAGTCTTAGCAACTGAATGATACTACTCTGCGACATCTTGTGTGCTTGCAACAACTCTGTTTTCATCTTGAGCAAGCAACTGTGATCGTTGAAGTAACCTTCCTTTACTTGGGCACTTGGGAGAAGAGAAACAAGAAGCTTGAGTCCATCAGCGAGAAGACACGAAGAGGAGAGTCTTGCGTGAGATCTGCGTTGGGTGGAGCTCAGAGAAGTTTGCTTGTGTTCTTGTGGTTCTAAGTGCTAAGTAAGATCCTTCTTGTGTTTCCTATACTTTATACTTCATTATCTTAAAACACTGTGGAGAGGGTACTCTACCGAGAAGGAGGTTGCATTTTATCTGGATTTTCCGGGGCTTGATCTGCCGACGATCAAGGGATCACCCACCTTAAGGGCACGCCAAGGAGTAGGGGCAAGTTATCCCCGAACCTTGTAAATCCTCTTGTTAGCGTTCTTGTGCTTGTGCTTAACCTAGGGTTTAGTTTACTATATACTCTGTTTTGTTGCTTCCGCTGTGCTACTAAACATCTAAGTGCAGGAAAGTTTGAAAAGAGCTAAAGCTCAAGTGTCTGGCTACATTCACCCCCTCCTCTCTAGCCATCCAAGTTCCAACACCCTTGAATTAGAACTTCTCCCCCTGAAGCTTTCAAAGATATGCAATTTTTCAAAAAGATTAAGTATACCCTTCTTGAGGAAAAAGATAAAGTCTTTTTAAGAAAAAGACAAGCGAACTTTGACAATGTTACTTTTGCAAAACTTTTGATGTTGGGAAAAGTTAAGACATCTTTTGGAAAGATTTTAATAAATTTTTCTTTAAAAGGGAATTTTAACTTTTCTTACTTGTAACCACAAAAATTTATACTTTAAAGGATTTGCACTTTTTGTACTCAAAAATATTTGCACAAAAATATTTTGCACTTAAAACAATTTTGCACTTAAAAAAATATTGTGCACTTAAAAAATATTTTGCACTTCGAAAATTTTGAAAATTTTGCACTTAAAAATTTTGTACTTAAAACATTTTTGCAAAAATTTTTTAAAAAAATTTGCACTTGAAAATTTTGCAAAAAAATAATTAACTTTACTTTTTCTCAAAAAATCACTTTTTCTCACTCTCCCCCTTTGCCATATATCAAAAAACACACTGGTAAAAAAAATTGTGAATCAGAGCCAGTTTATTTTGTAGAATTTTAAACACATATTGAACCAATTCTAGTGAGTCCAAGCAACAAAAAATACAAACAAACTAAATTGAACTCGTTCAGGTCCTGTCTAACCCAGTTAGCTACTTACTAACTGTTATATAACAACAACTTTCACTAGGGTTAGTCAAGTTAAGTGATTTGATCAAGTTAGATTTTCTAAGCTCGAACACTTAGCTTGATTGCTGTTAAAATGTATTTATCGCCCCAACTACTCTTGATGAACTGACTTAAAGCATCTTGAGTCAAGGCATAGACCTAAGCATCTCAACCTAGTCTAGGTTATCAATCAAAGTGTCCTAATGTGCTTGTGAGATGTTGGCTTCTATATCTATAGGAGCATGCAATTCTAGGGTTAAATCCTAGGCTAAGTCCATTACGTAGAAAACCCTAGTTTTATAGGGGTAATTTTTGAAAAATCTAAGTCGCAAAAGAATTTTAATTTCATCAACTTTAATAAGAAAAGGATTTTTCAAAAAATATGAAAAGCAAATTTTGAAAAAATAAATGAGAACATTCCTACTCTACTAAGCATAACCCTAACCTACCTTCTTAGTAAGCTAGATTCAGACTCAGGTAAGAGTTTGGTAAAGATGTCGGCTAGATTAGATTTTGAGTCCACATGTGTAAGTACGATTTCGCCCCTGGCTGCGTGATCCCTAACAAAATGATGTTTTACTTCAATGTGTTTAGTTTGGGAGTGATGAATAGGGGTTTTCGTAAGATTGATCGAGCTTATGTTGTCAATGAATACTTTAGTTTGGGCATAGTCTAGCTGGAAATCCTTAAGGGTGTGCATCATTCATAAAAGTTGTGCTATACACTCTCCTAGGGCAACATACTTTGCTTCAGTTGTGGATAAGGCAACGTAATGTTGCTTTCTACTGCACCAGCTAACTAGATTGTGTCCTAGTAATTGACAACTTCCACTTGTACTTTTTCTATCTAGTTTACATCAGACATAGTCTGAGTCAGAGTACCCTAATAATTCAAAGTTGGATGTCCTAGGATACCAAATACCTACATTTAGGGCTCCCTTTATGTACCTAAGGATTCTTTTAGGGCAGTTAGGTGAGACTCCTTAGCACAGGTTTGGTATCTCGCGCACATTCCTACTGTGAACAGGATGTCGGGTCTACTAGCAGTTAAGTATAATAAGCTACCTATCATGCTTCTATACAATTTTAAATCAATGATTTACCTTCAGGGTCATTGTCTATTTTGACATTTGTGGCCATGGGAGTACCTAAATTCTTAGAGTTTTCTATTTTGAATTTCTTAATTAATTCTTTTGCATATTTGGATTGATGAACATAGTTACCATCCCTAGTTTGTTTTATTTAGAGACCTAAGAAAAAAGTTAGTTCACCTACCAAGCTCATTTCAAACTCACTCTCCATAATCTTAACAAAATCTTTTAAGAAGTTTGAATTAGTCGACCCAAAAATTATGTCATCTATGTAGATTTGGGCTATAAAAATATCTTTTTCTAGGGTTTTAACAAACAGGGTTAAGTCAATTTGGCCTTGGTTAAATCCCTTAGAAATTAGATAGGTGGATAGTCTTTCGTACCAGACCCTAGGTGATTGTTTTAACCCATAAAGAGCTTTCCTAAGTTTGAACACATGCTTGGGATTGTCTAGGTCCTCAAATCTGGGGGGTTGCCCTACATACACTTCCTCTTTTATGAACCCATTAAGAAAGGCAGACTTGACATCCATTTGGTATAATTTAAAACGTCTATGGATTGCAAAAGCTAGTAATATCCTAATTGATTCAAGTCTAGCTACGGGGGCATAAGTTTCATCATAATCTAACCCTTCAACTTGACTAAACTCTTTAGCTACTAAGCGGGCTTTGTTTCTCACAATCTCACCTTGAACATTTAGTTTGTTTCTAAATACCCACTTAGTGTCTATAACTGACTTACCTTCTGGTTTAAGTACTAAGTCCCAGACTTGGTTTCTCTCAAATTGGGCTAGTTCTTCTTGCATCGCAATGATCCAATCTGGGTCAGGTAGGGCTTCTTTTATAGTCTTAGGTTCTATTTTTAAAATTAGTGTAATTTGACTAAGATTTCTGTAGGAAGACCTTGTTTTGACCCCTAAGGTTGGATCACCCAAGATTTGGTTAGATGGATGATTTAGTCTGGGTTTCTTAGTTCTCCTAGAACTAGGTTCAGCCTCAGGTCCAACTAGTAGGTTTGGTTCAGGGATCGGTTCAACTACTTAAGTTGGTTCAGCTATTGATTCAGTTGATGACTCAGTAGTTGGTTCAATTGATAGTTCAATTAATGGTTCAATTTCTTCTTGATCATTATTTAAAGTATTTAGGCTTGGTGGGTGTTTAGGTTGATAGTAGGTTTAGTTACATTTTCTTCATCGAATATTAAGTTTATGGTTTCTTCAATTTTAAGGCTTTGTTTATTGTATATCCTATATGCCTTACTTGATGTTGAGTATCCTATAAACGTTCCTGGGGTTGATTTTGATTAAAATTTGCCTAGGTAGTCTTTAGTATTTAAAATGTGTACTTTACACCCAAAAACCCTTAGATAATGTAAATTTGGTAGTATGTGATAATAAATTTCATAAGGGGTCTTGTTGTGTCTTCTATTTATTAATACCCTATTTTGAATATAACAGGCTGTGTTTATCGCTTCTGTCCAAAATTGATTGGTTAAGTTGTATTTGTTGAGCATGGTCCTAGCGGCTTCCTGAAGGGTTCTGTTTTTCCTCTCAACTATCCCATTTTGTTGGAGAGTTCTAGGGCATGAAAATTCATGGATGCACCCATTAATTTTACAAAATTCTTCAAATCTTAGATTTTCAAATTCTCCCCCGTGTTCACTCCTAAGTCTTTTAATTTTTGTATCATTTTGATTTTTTAGCATTTTACACAGATTGTTAAATGAGTTAAATGTTTCATCTTTGGTTTTTAAGAATCTAACCCAGTAAACCTAGAGTAATCATCAATAATTACTAAGCAGTACCAATTCCCGCTTAGTGACTTGGCTCCATGTGAATCAAATAGGTCTAGTTGAAGGAGCTTAAGTATGGCTTGGGTTAAGTCTGATTGGGTTGATTTGTGGGTTGACTTGGTTTGTTTACCTTGTTGACATGGATTACAGATGGTGTCTTCAAAGTTTTTAATTTTTGGTATCCCTTTAACCAGTCCAAGTTGACTTAGTTTTGAAATTAACTTTGTATGAGTGTGGCCTAGTCTTCTATGCCATAAATTGGTTTCTTCTAGTTGAGTTAAAAAATATTTAGGTGTTACGGGCATATTAATGATATAGATATTGTTCTTTCTATTACCTTTAAGTGTAACTTCTGGGTCTTGTAGATTCATAATCAGGCAGTCGGAATTGGTGAAGGTAACTACATAACCAGTATCACACAGTTGGCTAATACTAAGTAAGTTAAATTTAAAGTTTTCAACTAACAACACCTTTTTGATAATGAAATCAGAGTTTAGTTCAATATTACCTGACCCAATTACTTTAAGTGTGACATTGTTGTCAAATGCCACTGAGCTTAGGTCTTTGAACTTGATTTTGGTGAACTTCAATTTATCCCCAGTCATGTGCCTGAAGCATCCACTATCCAACATCCACTGGTCCAAATCATTATGTTCCTATACATAAAGTATTTTTGATTTGGATCCATTTATGTAGAAGTAAGGATAGATTGATTGAATTTTACTGCCTAATCTATCTCACCCATATCTAGGGTTATCAAGCATGTTGATCTTATGGGTTCTTTTTGTGAGACAGGTTTTTAGTTTTAGAAAAAAATGAGTTTGAATTAATTTTGAAAATATTAAGTGAAATTTTTAAAAAATATTAAGTGAAATTTTAATTTTGAAAATATTAACTGAGATTAATTTTGAAAATTATTAAGTGTGATTTTAATTTTGAAAACTATTAAGTGAAATTTTAATTTTGAAAAATATTAAGTGAAATTAATTTTAAAAATTATTAAGTGAAATTAATTTTGAAAATTATTAAGTGAAATTAATTTTGAAAATTATTAAGTGGATGTATATTAAGGGTAGAATTAATTTGGTTGGTTGGATTGGACTATGTTATTAGGTCCTAAACATCTCACCCAATTCTATGTGATAAAACAGGTTTCCTTATCTATTTTGTGAGATGTATTAATTTTTATCTTTGATTTTATGTAGACTCTAAGATTTAATTGAAACTTGTGTTAGATTTGAGTTTATCAAATAGTAATTTAAAAGTGAGTTTCGATATTCGGCTTCCAGGTCTTGGCGAGGCACAGAGGCCTTCTTTGGTTGTAGCCTTATTGGATCAACAACCCTTTCCTAGACAAAACCTTTTAAAGAAAGATTATTTTCAAATTACTTTTTGAGATACTCTGGTCTAACTATCTTAGGATTTGGAGAGGTAGCTTCGGCTAGTTCCATCGGACTAAACAGACCAAATAGGGTATGTCTGTAACGACCCGGAAAATTTTCTTAATATTTCTTTAAAATATTGAGCATGTCTAGATAATTTTCCGAGGGACCTAGAAATATTAACTCGAATTTTAACCTAGAAATCCATGTTTTCTTATTTAAATTGGGAAAAATAGGCACTAATGGGCCTTATATGGGCTTTCTAGTACCATGATTATTGGTGAATTTTAGGTGAAAATTTATAGAAATATAAAGGAGTTTTAATGAGAAATATTAATATAATTATGGGGGAATTTTTAAGGGATTTTCGAAATAATAGGGAAATAAAATAAAAATAAAATAGAAAAAAATAGTGCATGCACCAAGGATTGAACCTTGGACCTCTTGTACAACCATGCATGCTCTAACCAATTCACCTAGCAAGGGAGTGCTATGAGGAAATGAAGTGGATTTTGGTTAAGCTTAGGGGAATATGAAGAGTCATGAAGAGGAAGAGACACCATGACTCTTCACTTACCCTCCTTAATGTGTTATAAAGAGGGGGCTTGGGAGTTACTTTCTTCCTTCCATCAATTCCATTTTTCTTCCTCCTCCTCCCTCATTCTAGCCGAATACTTCAAGAGGGGATCTCCCTTGGAAAAGGTTCACCTAAGGCTCCATCTCCAAGATCCAAGGCTTTTATAAGGGTACAAAGGCTAGGGGTGGTCAAGAGGCAACAAGATTTCCATCCTTCTCTCAAATCTAAGGTCTATAATCAAGATCAACCAATGTAAGACTCCCTCACCTGTGGTATAATAGTTCCTTTGAATTTTTAGCATAATATAAAGTTTGGTTTTAGGTTTTGATGTTGAGAAAACCATGTTTTGGACCCCTATGGTATTCGGCCACCATGAGTTTTGGGTCCATGATGATGTTAAAAATCTTAATCATGCTTTCTAATGTGTTCTCATGATGTTTAGAGAATGAATATAATTTTTGGGAATTTTTGGAGTACCCTAAGACCCTTTAGGGTTTGGGACCATCATAAGGATTTCTATGGCTAGGGTTGGATTTAACTCTTCACTCATGTATCTTGTGTACCCTTATGATACAAGGGGAGGTTGAAAGGATTTATGTGAATTTTCACAAGGTCTTATGACCCTAAGGGTTTCGGCCAAGAAGGAATCTAGGGCAAGGGGTTAAGGTTTTCTTCAAGTATGGGTTCCGAAAGCCCCTATGGTAGGGTATAGTTGGTGTTTAATGTTTGATTGGGGATTTTATGGAATTTTTTCATGCACCCATGGCCTTGTAGGGTTTCGACCAGCCCTAAGAAGGAGGGCTAAAGGTTAGGGTTAACCCTAATCATGAGCCCTAATGGCTTCCCATGGTCTTATAGGTAATATATGATTGTTTCTTTACCTTATGCTATCTTACATGTTAATTGAATGATGGAACCCTTCCTTATAGGTTTCGGCCAAGCAAGGTAAATAGGGTTTGGGGGGAGTTAGGGTTTGAAGAATGATGGTTTATGGTTTGTTATGAAGTATATGTATAGGTTCAAGCATGTGGTAGAAATTATGTTACCTATAACCCTAACCTTAAGTACCATGTTTCATGTTTATATGGTTATGATTGGATGCCATGCTTAATAGGGTTTATTTATGAATGTCTTATGTTCTATTCCATGCACTTGAATGGTAGGTAGTATGTTTATGGAAGTCCTACTTATGTATGCTTGGGATGAATACCATGCTTATGTATGAAATGCCATGTTTACCTTATATATCATGATCATGCAAACTCTATGGATTAGGATAATTGTCTATGCAAACATGTCATGTTCAATGAATATAATGCAATGCTTACCTTATAGGCCATGATCATGCAAGCACTAGGAATAAGAATGATGTTTATGTAAGTAGGCCATGTTCTATGAATGAAGATGCATGTTATGTTTATAAATGAAGATGCATGTTATGTTTATGAATGAAAGTGCATGTTATGTTTTATGAATAAAGATGCATGCCATGTTTATGAATGACGACACGGTCGATGGTTGACGGTACAACGGTCGTGAGGACCGGTAAATGGGCCGGTAGACGAGCCGGGTCGTTACACATGCCATGTTTTATGAATGAAGATGCATGCCATGTTTTATGAATGAAGATGTATGCCATGTCTTATGAATGATGAAGCATGTAAAGTATTTTACTTTATGAATGGGCTTATACCGGACCGAAGTATGGGTCTAAGGGATGGGCACCTTAAGAATGCCCCGGTTCTGGACTACCGACTATGTTGTCCACGGTTCTGGCACTATCGAAGCTGTGCAACAGAGATGGGCACCTTAAGAACGCCCCGGTTCTGGGACTACCGACTATGCTGTCCTTACCCTAGTAGGTCGGGGCTCGCTACCTCGTATTTACTTAGGGATGCACGCTTATGATGTATGTATGTGGTACAAGCCGGGGACCCCAATGATGTTATGATTATGTTTAAGTATTTAAAAGTATGATTTTAAAAGTTAAGCATCCTTATGTATATGCATTAGACTCATGCATTCATTCATGTTATGCATTATGCCATGATAGTAATGTCTTATATTTATGTTTCATGTCAAGAAATATACATGATAGTAAACGATTTATGCTTATGGTTATGTTAAGAAGATGCACATATGATATGATAGAAAGCATACCTATGTTTATGCCATACAGGTTAGTTCATGCTTTATGTTTATGTTTATGCCATGTATCATGCATGTTAAGAATGTTTCCTTATGTTTATGTTTATGCCATGTATCATGCCATGTAAATTTTAATTATGTTCATGTTATGTCATGTATCATGCCATGTAAGTTTATTTATAGTTATGTTCAAGCATGAAGTTATGTTTATGTTTCATGTGCTTATGATTAAGTGATGAATGGTTTTAGTGAGTAGGAAAGAGTCTTACTAAGCCAATGTGCTTATAGTCTTATTTTCCTTATACCGCAGATCACGCAAGGGGACAATAAGGAAGCAGCAGGAGGACAAGAATGTGTGTGTGTGGTAGTGACTTGGCCACGAAAACAATATGTTTCCCGGTCTTATGCTAGAACATTATGTTTGCTACTTATGTGTTTGAATAATGGCTTATGTGACTCTATGCCATGATGTTAAGCATGACATGATATGATGCAAAGTATGAAGTTAATATGCCAAGTACCCATGTCATTATGTTAGGAATGGTAGTAGGGCATATATGTGTAAGTCTTAAAGTTATTCTGCTGCCTTATGATGTCTACATGCCCTAAGTATGTTAACGTAACGCCGCTTTATGGAAGAAAAAAAAAAGTGGGCGTTACAATGTCTTACCCTCACTACAAGAAAAAAGCTAAACGACAACGCTTTTTCCACGTTGTCTATGTGACTTAAAATGCGTTGTTAAAAGCACTGTTGTTAAAAGTCTGTTCAAAGACAACGCTTAAAAAACGTTGTCATTTTGTGCAAAGACAACGCTTTTGTAATGTTTAAAAAGCGTTGTTATTTTTGATAAAGACAACATTTTTTACAACACTTAAATAACGTTGTTGATGTTTTGCAATGGCTACACTTTTGCAACGTTTAAAAAGCATTGTCATTTTTAACATGACAAAGTTTTTACAACGCTTAAAAAGCGTTGTTATTTTGTACAAGGTAAAAGTTTTTACAACGCTTAAAAAGCGTTGTCTTTTTAACAAATAAGATATTTTTTAAATGGATAGAAAGTGTTGTGTTTTTTTTAAATATAATTATTTTACCAAAATATACAGAAAATATCTACACAATACATGCATAATAGTAAATATGAATATCCACAAACAAAAAATATAAGCATCCACTATCTTTTTTAAAATATAACTATTTAACAAAAGGTACAACTTCATATTATCCAAAAAATATATATATGGACGCACATTCCTCAAATTAATAGTGTATCCATATTAAGTTTAACAAGATCATCATCAAAATATCCTTCACCAACAGCTATGACTGCACCTTTCTTTGGGCTCAACTTCTCAAACTCGTTAACTATGATTTAACACTGCATCAAAATAAAAATTTGATGTTAGAGATTTTGTGTGAAATAATATAAGTCATATTAATGAATGAGATAAACGACACCGATAAAATCCATAAGCAAGTTAAATGTGTCATAATACTTATTAGCAAGTTCACATAGATCCAAATCAAGCATCAAGAAATCCATAAGCATTTTATCTGATGTAATAATATTTATAGAATACATAACGTAAAGAAAATTGTATGGCAAAGATGAGGTATGCTTACTAAATATGTGAAAATAGAGACTAGATAGCATTCTTCTATGTAAATATTAACTAAAAAATGGTACAAGAATGAGAAAAAAAGAGCTATCTATACACAAAAATAATAGTCATCAAAGGTACTTACTTTACGATCCGTAGTGAACTTTGCAGACGGTTTCTTCAATGTTGGATGAACATCATCTGAGCAATGAAAAAATGGGTCAGCCCTACAGCAAGCATATACTTGTAACTAGTAAGACAGAAAAGCGATTTATGAAACATGGATCCCAAGATGAAACATATAGCGGCATACATTTCACAATTCATATGCTTGCTTTAACTCAATGGGAAATAGATGGTCATCATTTCATAAACTAAATTCTAAATAGATTTATGGCAACCATCATTACATACCTACTCATAAATATGATCTTGTATACATTCCGCCAACTCGGACCGTACCTCATCAATTTCTTCTCGAGAATATTCTGCTTTTGTGAACTATGAACACACACACTTATTATGTTAATTGAAAAAATAATCAAAACTTACTTTGTAAATTTTACTAAAATTTGAGTTAAGCAAAATAATATTACTATTGATCGTAGTGAATCTCTCTGGATAGTTTCAATCTCTTCAATAATTTGTCTCATAAATCTCATCACATAATAACCGCATTGTTATGCATCTTGTTGTTGAGGAGCCTATGATGATTAGAGCCAAATTGTCAATGACAAATATACACATTAAAATACATGTTAAACAAAATTACACATACCTTTAGTACCTCCCACTTAGCATTTTTTCTACCTTTCCTTCCTTTATTTGAATTAAACAATCTTTAGGCCCTTCATCAGTTAATAATATTTGATATATGAGTTTTTTATTGAGTTAAAAAATATTTACTAAAAAAATATGAACTCACATTTCCACTACATATTTCCAATCCTCATCGCGAATGCGGTGACTTAGGGAATCCAACAAATAAATAACATCCTTGTATGGTTCAATGACAGTGAGAATCCAATGGAAACTAGGCATAGACATATAATTAGTGCATATAATTCAATAAATTAGTTAAAGGAAGCAATTTAAAGTGATGTTTTAATTCTTACTTACCCAATATTACATGGCACCAAAACTTGTTGATTTGCTGATGCACCAGTTAGCCTATCTGCTAAAAGACTTGCCTTTTGGTTCAATTATAACCGCATTGTTTTGCATCTTGTTGTTGAGGAGCCTATGATGATTAGAGCCAAATTGTCAATGACAAATATACACATTAAAATACATGTTAAACAAAATTACACATACCTTTAGTACCTCCCACTTAGCGTTTTTTCTACCTTTCCTTCCTTTATTTGAATTAAACAATCTTTAGGCCCTTCATCAGTTAATAATATTTGATATATGAGTTTTTTATTGAGTTAAAAAATATTTACTAAAAAAATATGAACTCACATTTCCACTACATATTTCCAATCCTCATCGCGAATGCGGTGACTTAGGGAATCCAACAAATAAATAACATCCTTGTATGGTTCAATGACAGTGAGAATCCAATGGAAACTAGGCATAGACATATAATTAGTGCATATAATTCAATAAATTAGTTAAAGGAAGCAATTTAAAGTGATGTTTTAATTCTTACTTACCCAATATTACATGGCACCAAAACTAGTTGATTTGCTGATGCACCAGTTACCCTATCTGCTAAAAGACTTGCCTTTTGGTTCAACCTTTCAAGCTTACCTATTTTGTCATGTGTAGTTTTTGCCATATATGGGATCTTGTGTGGATTCATAAATAAGAATTTCTCTTTCTTATTTTCTTTCAGCGTCTTCTTATAAAGATGCCTGTCATTACAAAGATAATAAAATTAGCATAGTATACAATAATGTGAAGAAAACATAATGGTCACACATAATGTTTCAATAATGAAAAAACATTTACCATATGTAGCCAACAACACAATTGCCTGTAATTGGCTCCAAATGATACAAAGAAATGATATCCTCAAGGTGTAGAAAAAGTTCACAATCATCGTCAAACACATCATCATCTAGACGCATTGATATATATCTGCCTTCCTCTAGAGCACGCTTACTATAACAATATAACATGTGTAATGATCTTGGGATACTTGTTGACAAAGTATGCTTCTTTTTTAGTTGTTCAAAGTTCTTCCTTCCAAGCTTCTAATAATTTCAGATGTAAACAAGTTAGATAAGTTGAATAATAAAAAAGCAACAATTTAATTTGAAATATAATATCACATATACCTCATCTTGCTTCACTATCAAGTGTTGTGGCCAAGCCACATGAGTTCCTACAGCATCACCAATTACTTCACATTCACTTGGAATTGGATATGACAAAGGTGCTAATTTTTCCAATGCTTTATCAATAGAAACTCGAATGCAATTCTTGGGAAATGGAACACCATGAAGCATTTTATCTGGTCCATTGATACAAACAATTGTACCATGTGCAACAATATTTGTGCTAGATTGCAATGTTAATGCAACTGATTTATCCTAAGATGCAAATAGGCTTGTCAATTATATTAAGTTCAGAACTCTATAATATTAATGAATATAACTATAACTTGTATTATACTTGTAAAACATCATCTTTACACACAATCTGTATGTCGTCGTCATCATCCATATTCATCTCATGTAACTTCACCGATCAACTGCCTTTGTCATCAATCGAATTGTCGCATGCACCCCTTTTATACACCATTGCTTCAAGTTTTTGTATACGTGCATCTTGTTCCAAAATTTGTTTCTTTGCCTCCATTAGCTCCTTTTTCTGCTCAGTGATTATATCTTGGGCAACGTTGGATTTTTTTCCTGTTCTACCAGCATTGAAATATATTGTTGGGTTGATATAACCACCAATACCCCGAACACGCCCAGCATATTCTTCAGTCTCAAGTGCCTTGGTAAGTATATCCTGTTTTATCCCTTCAATTTTTAACTTACCCTCTCTCTTTTGTTGTATATAATCATCCTGTTATGGAACATTAAAAAGAAAAAAAGAGATATAAAAGTTATCATTTTCATAAAATTGCAGGTTTTGTATTTTAAGTAATTTGCTTACAATCTTTTGAACTCTTTCCATCAAATCATCACCTTCAAAGTCTCCTTCTTTGTTGGCTCGTCCTTTCTTCCACATAATTGCTCTGTTAATGTCATCATTATCACATAATTCAGTCGCCTACAACAAAGAACATCCAGTAACAAATGTGAAATCATATTATGAATTATGCTTTAAAAATACTATAACAAGAAAATATGCTTTAAAAAAACTTACTATTTCTTCAGCAAAGCGTGCATATCCTTTACGTGAAAGTCGATGAGGATATATATGTTGTTTTCTTCTCTCTTTTTGTCGATCACTTAGTTTCTAAACATACGACATATCAAATTTTAATATAAATAATGTCTCTTACTCGATTAGTTTAAAAAGAATAAATTAAAAATCTTACAATGAAATCTTCAGACATGCGACTAATGACAAACGAACTCCAATCATCTCTTGCAATATCATAGCCAGTAGGTGGCTCATTCAACTCCTCAGGTTTATCAAGCTTGCTTAAAATGAATGTTTGGGTGAGATGAGTTTTGTATTGACGCCACTTATTGTTTGCTGATCTCAAGCATCCCGTCTTCCACCTTGTGTCAACATTGTACGTCAACTATAAATAATAGAAGTGGAAATACAATAAAATATAACAATTATATGTGAATATTAGACTTGTTAAAATATGATAACATACATTTACTGATTCCCATATCAATTCTTTAACATCAATTGGGATATGC
The DNA here is from genome assembly GCA_024364735.1 of Boesenbergia rotunda. Classification (NCBI taxonomy): domain Eukaryota; kingdom Viridiplantae; phylum Streptophyta; class Magnoliopsida; order Zingiberales; family Zingiberaceae; genus Boesenbergia; species Boesenbergia rotunda. The sequence goes on along the minus strand of JAGFNQ010001309.1, from coordinate 54,451 downwards.
TTCCAAGTCTTGTATCTAATATTAACCTTTTCTCGAGCAAGCACACCAATATAACTTTGCATTGCAACAGCAGCTTCTCCTATTGGTTGTCCTAGTTTATTGAATGCTACATCCCTTCTAATTCCTTGGATCCTTTGCCTAGCAAGCTTATCCAAGTGGGTACGACCTCTAGGCGTTCTTGTGGTTTTGGTGTCTGTAGAATCCAACACTGTATTACCATCCCAACTCTCTCCCGTGGCACAAGTAATTGTTTCTTTACCCTTTCCCAGTGTCGCATGTTGTCCTAATCTCTTACTCTTTGCAACCGTGTCACAACCATCAAAACTTGATTTAAGCTTTGTAGAGGATTCCATATAGTCAAGAACTTCTATTAATGGTGGAACGTTGTAGAAAATATGCAAAAAAAAACCAGCAGATTAAACACTATAAACGCAACAATTATCCTATAAAACACAGCAGATTTGTAAACAACAGCAGAAAAAAACGCAGCAGCTTGTTGTTATAAAACATGCAAAAAAAACAGATATAAAACGCAGCAGATTTGTAGTTATAAACATGCAGAAAAAAACAATAGAAGATTAAACACTGTAAACACAACAATTATCCTATAAAATGCAGCAGATTTGTTTTGCAACAGCAGAAAAAAACGCAGCAGCCTGTAAACGTAGCAGATTTGTAAACGCATTAGATATATGTATAACCACGTAGCAGATTTGTAAACGTAGCAATTATCTGTAAACGCAGCAGATTTGTAAACGCAGCAATTATCTATATACGCAGCAGATTAAATAAAAAACGCAGCAAAAAAATAGATAAAACACAATAAAAAACCTGTAAACGCAGCAGATAAATGTATAACCACGTAGCAGATTTGTAAACGCAGCAATTATCTGTAAACGCAGCAGATTTATAAACGCAGTCATTATCTATAAACGCAACAGATTAAACAAAAAACACACCAAAAAATATGATAAAATGCAGCAGATAAACCAACAACTTCTTCGGTAGTCTCGAAGCAGTAAATGAAGCTGTAAACAACAGCTTCTTCGGCAGTCCCGAAGCTGTAAACAACACCAATTAAAACACAGTTAAACACAGTTTATCAAAAACACAGTTTAAATCAATAACTCTTTATCAAACTGTACACATAACATTGAAACAATAACTCTTTATCATGTTATCCACAAATATTCAAAAGCTGTAAATATGAATAACAATTAATCAACTTTACAAACGCATGGTGACTAAAGATTTATTCGCAACAGCAGCTTCTTTATCATGTTTACAAACTTATATTCAAAAGGAAAAAATCAATAATTAAATATTGTCAACCCAATTTCCATCACAGTCTTCACGAATACACGGTGGTTCATTATCATCTTCTGTGTCAACATCCATCGATGGTAACCTCCTACTAAAACATTGATAGTGGATTGAAGTGTCCTCTAACTCTTCTCCCTTTAGGTATTCAAAGTACTCTCTGTTTGGAGTTGCAAGTACAACACTCCATAAAGGATCTTTAGGATCTTCAATGTAAAATACTTGCTTTGCTTGACTGGCCAAGATAAAAGTGTCAGACTTGAATCCGAGTCTATTGAGATTTACCAACGTGAAACCAAGATCATCTACTTTAATACTGTTATTATGCTCCACCCAATTACATTTAAACATTGGAATTTGAAATTTATGGTAATCAACTACCCATATTTCTTCTATAACTCCATAAAAAACCATATCTGACACAATAGGATTTTTATCCTTTGTACTAGCAACTTGCATTGTCTTTGCAACTAAGCTGACTCCGGAGTTTTGAACAACTCGTATATCATCACGCTGTTTTGTAGCATAAGTAACCCCATCAATCAAATAACTAGAGTACTTTAAGACTTGCTTGTTAGGTCCGCGTGCTATCCACTTCAATCGTTCTGATACTTGATGAGTGGAATGGTCAACTACATGTGCAACCTACAATTTTTATGCAATAAATTTTTAGTGATGCATAAATATGATAATGAATGTATGCTAATATGTAATACTAAAGGAACTTACATGATCACGCAACCAGGTAGTAAACATTTTGTTATGCTCATCTTGTAACCACTTCTTGGACTTAGCCTTATGAGGAAATCTTGCATTCAAATAAGCCATGTGTTCCCTAGTCAAATTATTAGGTTAAATAAACCAATAGAACGTAAGCAAACCTCAAGAAAATATTAAAAAGTTGGATACATTACTCGATATAGAGATCAATCTCAACATCATTTGCCAATACGTAACGATGTGCTTGCTTTAACTCATCGTGAGTAATGGAGTGGACTTCTGCACCTGATAAAGGCTTAGTAAGTTCTAGTTGTTGATGACTTGATGGTATCCCATTCGTGTGCAGACTACACAGATAGTTTAAACAAAATTCAACAGCTTCTTCAGCAATATAACATTCAGCACCTGATAAAGGCTTAGTAACTATCATATGCAGCATGTACCATTTTTATTGGTTCCTCATGAACATATTTTTGTTCATTTGGCCGTACTTGATCACTTTCAGTATGTGAGGCCCCTATTGTTGATCTTTCGCCGTGCCATATCCATGTATGATATGTCAAATCCATACCATTACAAAACATATGTGTCCTTATAGTTTGAATATTTTTCTTCTTTAGATTACCACATTTTGCACATGGGCAAGGTATTGCATTTGGATTGTCAGTGTTTTCCATTGCAAATTGTAAGAAAGACTCTACTCCATTCTCATATTCACGTGATAGCCTATCCTTTGACATCCATTCTTTGTCCATTCTTGTCATAACTAATCAACCAACAATGAGCTAATACCTTCAAAATAGTTGTAAATAATATAACAAAATATTAACACAAACACAAGTATTAAATATGATGTTATCCAACAATAATCAAACAATATGATTAAATTTGATTATCCAACAATATGATTATCCAACAATATGCAAACCAAATTGAAAACAATTTTAAATAGAAATCATTACTAAACATAAAACATTACCAAATGCTTGTCATAGCAAAAATCCCACAAGCAGCTCACGGCAAAGCAAAAAATCCCACAAACAACATATCCTCACGGCAAAGCAAAAGCACACAAAACCAAATCAGAAACTTCCCGCAAAAGATCACAAAACTAATTTTAAACAGAAAGTTCGCACAACAGGACCTACATTAGGATCAAAAGCTACCTCCAATTCATTCCTAAAATCCAACAATATGCAAAAAAAAAAAAAAATAGAACATAGTAGGTTGCCGTAAAAACTGAAGTTCACAAACAAATGATCCATTGTAAGAACTCAGAACAGGAATTCAATACCAAAGGCAAACGAACCAGTCCAACCCTAACTCCATTCAAGATCAAACTCAATGCATCCAAAATCTTACCTATGATGCTCGGCACGGCACCTCTGCACAGACTTGGCACGATCGGAATTCCCGACTTCAAACTATTGCACCGGTGGCGATGGATCGGGAGCTTAGCCGGCGATCAGGCGATGAATCGATTGATTAGCTGGTGAGCTTGCTAAAGAAAGGGGTTGACGTCGGGCGATGATCTCCGGCGATCGGCGAATCAGAGGGAAGGAGGAGGAGAAAAGGATCGCAAGCTCAAAGAGGGGGAGGTGGCCCGAATGCGTAGGCGTCGGCGTCGGCGTCGGCGGGGATGGGCGAGTGAGGAAATCGGGGAGGAGGAAGCTGAGTCGCTGCGATGCGTTAGGGGACTTAGGGCACGGGCTCATATAAAATCTATAACATAAAAAAACAATAATTTATAAAAAATCAAGATTGGAGAATAAAAACAGAAATTTCTAATCTATATAAAAAAAACAGAAATTTCTAATTTATATAAAAACAGCATTTTCTAATTTTGTATTTAAATGTTGTGTTTTATCTTTTTTCATATAAAATCTATAACATAAAAAAACAAGAATTTATAAAAAATCAGGAATTTATATAAAAATAGAAATTTTAATTTATATAAAAAAATAGAAATTTCTAATTTATATAAAAAAACAGAATTTTCTAATTTATATAAAAATAGAAATTTCTAATTTTGTATTCATTGGATTTTATTTTATTTTATTTATTTATTTTACATCATATTTTTACATAGACAACACTTACTAAAAGATTATTGTTATATATATTAAAAAAATATTCAAAGGCAATGCTTTTTAAAACCCGTTGTCTTTGATCTAAAAAAAATGACCAATAGACAACGCTTAGTTGCAAAGCGTTGTCGTTAATAAGAAATAAAAAATATAGACAATGGTTTTCACTAAAAGCGTTGTTAAAAAAAATAAGACAACGCTTTTTAAAAAAAACGTTGTCTTTCAAATGTTGTGTTTTAGCTTTTTTCTTGTAGTGCCTACTTGATTCCTTAGACATACTTCCCTAACGTACTATCATCTCACCTCCTCCTAATACTATGTTGTTCATGTTTCAAGTAAGTCTTATCCTTAACTAACCATTCTATTCCTAAGTCTAAGCAGAATAATATTGCGAAAATGAAATAAACAAACATCAAGCAATAACAAAATCATCTAAGTACAAAAAAGGTTTTTATATTGGTTTCCCCTGGACTGAAGCCTCGATAAGGGTTAGGCAAGATGTGAATCTTGTCCTTGGGGATCCAATATTAGTTGGGTCTAGGTTGGTTGTTCAAACTCAGCTTTGGGACCCATGCTTGTACTCGGGTTCTAGTTTGGTTCAATACAGAGTAATAAGATAGGTGTCGCGAGTTGGTTTGATAGCCCAGTCCGGATTGATTAAGAACTGACTTCTTTTTTCCAAGAATCATGTCAAGATTCTTGAAACCCGAAGTAAACCATTCTAATGCGACTCTGAGTTCCTTGACTTGAGTTTTCAAGGAGGAATTCTCTTCCTCAAACTTTTGAACTTGAGTCGAGGTTCCTTCTTGAACTGGCTCGGTTAAGGAACTCGAGTTGACTTCCTCTTTCAGAAGTTTGACTTCCTGTCGGAGGGTTTCATCCCGGACGTTGGCTTTTGCCAACTTGCGAGACAAATACAAAATAAGATCATAAAGCTCTGATTCAAGATAGCCTCTTACCGTAATTCGTCCGTCCTCCGAGATCGAGAGCTTTTCGGTGCCGACGTCTTCATTAGGTTCTGATTCTGTTCAGGAGTCGAGGTCTTCCGAGGTGGTCAGCGCGAGGAGGTTGGAGTGCGGGGCCTCTTCTTCATCCTCCGAGGATGATTCGTCCCATGTGGATTGAAGTGTCTTCTGAAGTGACCCTTCTTGTTGCACTCGTAACAAGTTACGTTGCTTTTAGTCTTCTGGCTCATTGAGGGTTTAGTTGGATCATCCTTCTTCTGAGTCGTCTTCTTTTTTCTTGTTTGATTCTTCAGTACCTTATAGTAGTTATGAGCCATCCAGACTAGTTTTGGATGATCGACTCCGTCGTCGTCAGACTTTGAATCTTAGTCGGACTCGAGTATCGGTTGTTGCTTCTTCTTTTGTTATTTTCCTGGAGTTTTACCTGCAACAAAAGCTATACTTTTCTCGACCAGTGCAGTATTAGTTTGTTCATGTAACTCCAGTTCTGAAAACAATTTATCAAGCTTAATTTCAGAAAGATTCCTAGAAACTTTGTAAGCATCTACCATAGATGCCCACAATGAGTTCCTTGGGAACGAGTTCAGGGTATACATTATTAGGTCACGGTTTTCCACCTTATAACCTATTGTATGTAGTCCATTCATCAACTCTTGGATTCTTGCGTGGAGTTGTGCTGCTGTTTCCCCATCGTGCATCTTGATGGTGTAGAGCTTGTTGAGTAGCAGATCTCGTTTGCTAATCCGCGTATCTGATGTACCCTCGTGTAGTTCGATCAATTTGCTCCAAAGCTCCTTTGCGCTGCTGAAGGGGCCGATGCGGTTGAGCTCTTCCTTGGTTAAGCCACATTGTAGTGTTTGTGTGACCTTTGTGTCTGCTTCAATTTTCTTCTTGAGTGGTCTGTCCCACTCTGAATATCCTTACACCTCACCTTGTGCATTCTTGGGGATCTCCAGTTCAGATTGGATGATAATCCACATGTCCATCTGAGTTTTTAGGTGGACCTCCATCCTACTCTTCCAATAGGAGAAGTCTTCTCCTGAGAAGAGTGGTGGTCTGGCGGTGCGGTAACCTTCTTGTATGGCCATAGAGTTTAATCTGAAACTTACAAAGAAAATAACAACTTTGTTCCAAGACTGAGTCTTGGATTAGCAGTGCGGTAGCAAAAATAATAATAAGAATCGAGTGGTGTTGCACCAACCTCGATGAAAGAAAACATATGAACATTAAAAAGAAATTTAAAAAGAAATCTGAAAATTACTCAATCGGTGGTTATACCAGATTTGAGCCACCTGCTCTGATACCACTTGTGGGATCGTTTAGAATTGATAGAGGGGGGGGGGGGAGGGTGAATATCAATAAAAACTTCGGATATGAAAAAAATATTACATAGCGGAAAATTAAATCAATGCTAACACACTTTCTTTTACTTGGTTCGGAGTCTAGAACGGCTCCTACTCCAAGGCCCACGGTCCTTGATCATTTTCGTTGGGCAATTCTACATTTCGAAAAATATTACAATAGTTGAAGCACGAATACAGAATTATAGTTAAGCACTTAAAAATAAATACCGACAACCGGAAAAGGAATTGAAGATCGGAGCCGCAGGTCGTCATTCTGGAGCATTGTTGGCGCTTGGAACATGAGCATGGAGAAAACAGAACTGAGCGCTTGAGTGCTTGAGTTCGAAAATTTTTTGTCTGGAAGCAAGGGGGTGAACCCCTTTTTATACATACATCCAGGGCCCCCTGTCGATGTAGGGTGCCTACCACATAGCCTATCTGCGCGCGTCCTCATCCGCAGACTCGGCCAACGTCTATCCCTTTATCTTGGGCACCTGGGACGTCTGGGGTGGCTGACTGATCACGAGCGCCTCCCATGCTGACGTAGAGGCTCAACTTTGCAGACTTCAGGAATCACCCATCTAGGGCGCCTGTATCAATACAGGCGCCTGTATCAATACAGGCACCTGTATCAATACAGGCACCTGTATTCTCGGGCGCCTGAGTCCTCTCAGGTGCCTGGGATGTAGAAAACTCCTTCCTTTGTTCCTGTAACTAGGGTTAGTTCTAAATCAACAGTAATAGATAAATTAAGTACATATAACAGCCTGAGCTGTCTTGGTTCTGACTTTGAGCTTCCGAAATGGAATCCTAGGTCGAACCGACACCTAATGTTTCCTCTTCCGGGAATGCATCCTCGCCTACTCCTCTTAGGAGAAGTTACCTTTTGCCAACCAGCTCCTCCGGTTGGACTTTTGCCCGATCTTCTAGATCAAGACTTCGGTGCCCATTCCACGACCAGGACTTATTGCCCAACCCCCGGTCAGGTCTTCGGTGTCCAGTCCATGACCAGGACTTATTGCCCAACCCTCGGTCAGGTCTTCGTGCCCAGTCCATGACTAGGACTTATTACCCAACCCTCGGTCAGGTCTTCGGTGGCCAGCCCTCGGCCAGGACTTATTTCCCAATTCCTCAAACCAGGACTTCGTGCCTAGCTTACCTAGGACTTTTTCTGCACACTTAACATATTCATTAGATCACAACATAACCTTAACTTATGAACCCTTTGCCATTATCAAAATCCAGGTTCGATCTGGTGCTTCCGGCACCAACACATATGAGTGTTATAAACTTTCTCATGTGACTATTAGTATGAATAGTCCTTAGACCTGAAGTCACTACAGTTCCCTACATAAGGAGTTATGTACTTTAGTATCGTCAAATGTCACCTATAACAGGGTGGACTATAAAAGCGATCACTGGGTATATAATGAATTATGTGGAGGAATATAAGTGATGTAGATGGGATCTATCCCTCCCATATGACGAGAGTGATATTTGTGGGCTCCTTGATCCAATAAGACTGCTAAAATGCATGACCATGCTCAAATAAGTCAATATGAGATATTGAGCTCATTTGTTTGAGTGAGTCTACTTGGAGATGAAGAAACACAAAGATTGATCGAGGATAATACAGTCTATGCCTCATTGGTCAATCTAGATATCGAGGATAGAAGGACAAGGTCATACATTATCCTAGTTACGGAGGTTAAGTCGAATCTTGACTTTCTTGTTACTTCGGTAGCAATGATGCATTACTAGATGTCGCTCATTGCTTATGTGTCTAAAGCGGTTTAGACACATTGCCAACATTACAAGAACCTATTGGGTCACACACTAAGGACACGATTCTTCAGAGATTAATTGATCTTAGTTTGACTAAGGTTTGATCTGAATTGGATTGATTGAGTTAGACTCAAGTGAATCCAATTGGATTATGGGATTGAGGTCTAATTTGAGTTAGACTCATTTAGATTAGACTCAACCACATTTGGATGAGATATTAATTAATTAAAATGTTTAATAAATTAATAATAGAGGAGGATGAAAAGATTCTCTTCATTGAATGGAGAGAAGTTGAAGAGTCACTTGAGAAGATGTGTTCTTTATTGGCTTTAATGAAGGGAAGCTAAAGGGACAAAAATTCTTCATATTCATGGCATGAGTATAAAAGAGTTTTCTTGTCATTTGGATGACGTTAAGACATCTTTCCTTCCTCTGTTCCTCCTCTTCTCCCTCTTGGCTGAAACCCTTTCTTTGGGGTTTTTCGTGGTTCTGTGAACTACCTCAAGTTGCTAGCACAACTAAGGTAGTTTTTCTCCGAAGTTGGGAGATCGTGTTCGTGTGGATACGCATAGAGGCACGGACACTTGAACGTGCAAGAGATCTGGCGTAGCTTGGACGAGCGAGATAAACACAAGAGCACGCTTCAAAGGTATACACATAGATAGCTCTATTAGCAAGATGAATTTTGTACGAGTTTTTCTTTCGCATGGATCACTCGAGGGATCTTGTTTCCGCTACGTTTTTGTGTTTATGTCACCGAGAGATCCCTATATGTTACACTCTGAGAAAGAGGAGATCCAAGGATGCAGATATTAAGCCACGCAAAAAGTGGAGCAAGTCAGGGTATTGACGATGGTCTCCTCGACGAAGCTCTTCCCCTAATCGAGGTCAGCTGGGGAAGGATAGATCCAGGCGCCGGTCCCGGTCTCTCTTGAAAGGAAGAAGCTGAGAGGTGGTACCTCACCTGTCCGTCTCCTCGAAATGAGACCCCGAGAAAGGCAAAGCTCCGGCTCGGGGACCCCCGTCGGGCCATGTAGGAGTGATCTCAGGAGACCCAACTGGAGGAGATTCCCACCGGGCCAGGAAGGCTCATACCCGCATGTTAGAAAGCTATGCCATTGAGACGAGTAAGGAGAAGCACTAGGGTCCTGTCATTTCTTTCGAACCTAATAACTTGGAGGATGTTGAAGCCCCTCATGAAGATACATTGATAATTCTTGCCCATATAGAAAATAATGAGGTTAAACACATTTTCGTGGATACATGTAGCTCTGTTAACATCCTGTATAAGGTGGTGCTGGACCAGATGCAAGTCGATGAAGATGAATTACACCCTGTCTCCACTCCACTCTTCGATTTCATTGGTTACCGGGTACAACCGATAGGGCAGATCTCATTGTCCCTATCATTGGGGGACGATACCTTACGGAGAATGAGGAGAACTCCTTTCATGATAGTGGATGCCCCATTGTCAAACAATGGCATTTTGGGGAGACCAGCACTCAACTTATTCCAGGTGGTGGTCTCAGTCTATCACTAGAAGATCAAATTCCCAATGGGAGAGCAGGTGGCTGAAGTTAAAGGAGACCAATTATCCTCATGGTGATGTTACAGTGGGAAAGTTAGGACAGAATCTCACAAGAACATGAAGACTCACTAGACCTTTCAGATTGATTTCGCAGATCTCCGGGCAGGAGAGAGAGCCAAGGAGGAACACAGGGAGGCCAAGAGTGAGGAAGTACATATTCATCCTCAATAGGTCGGAGGAATCACATGAATCGCGGCAGATCTTAGGCCAGAACTCAGAGGTCGACTGATTAGTTGCCTGGTAGATCATCGGGATGTGTTCGCGTGGGCCACCGAAGAAATTGAAGGAGTTCCTCCTGCCTTGGTCACTCACCGATTGTACATCACTCCAGAATCCCGACCTGTAAAATAGAGATGAAGACACTTTGCTCCTAAGCATGACCGGATAATCAAAGAAGAGGTGGCAAAGATGCTTAAGGCTAGGAATATTAGAGAAGTCAAATTCCCGACATGGCTGGCGAATATTGTATTAGTCCCTAAGCCCAGGAGTAAATGGCGGGTTTGTATCAATTTTCGTGACTTAAATAAAGTCTACCCTAAAGACTGTTACCCTTTGTCTCGCATTGATCAACTAGTAGACTCAACTTCCAGTTGTAAATTTATTTCTATGCTAGATGCGTATCAGGGATACCACCAGGTGCCTCTCGCTTGAGAAGTCTAAGAGAAAGTAAGTTTCGTAACGGTAGATGACACTTACTGTTATAATGTCATGTCATTCGAGTTGCATAATGCGGGAGCGACCTATCAGTGTATGATGGATAAGGTGTTCCTGTAGGACTGGTGTCGTTGATGGGGGGGGGGGGGTGAATATCGACCGTAAAATCTTCTCGCGGAAACTCATCTTACTTTCGAAATTCGTTCTAAACAGAGCGTTAGTAGCATAGCGGAAAATAAAGTAGAAAAATAAAGGACGACACAACTCAGAATGCACACAGGATTTTACTTGGTTCCCAACCCCCCAGGGTCAGTACATCCAAGGCCTAAGCATGGGAACGCCCATCCACTAATGGTCTCCTTTCTGGACTTTTCGGAGGCGGAGAAACCCGTCTTACAGTGCAAGAGTTACAAACAAAAGGATAACTAAATTTAAATGCAGAATGTAAACTCAAATCGAACTAACAGATTGAAACTCGGCCGATCTGGACCTCCGAAGTGTCGCGCACTTCCTCCTAGAGCCTCCTGGTCGCAGAGCTTCATCGTTAGCGCTTTGTCGTCACTTGGGAAGCTTAGAATGGTTTCAGAAAGTTGTATTGAGTTGAGGGGTCGAAGCCCCCTTTTATAGCCTCTGTTACTAGGCGCCTGTGTTCAATGAGGCGGCTCAATTGCTTGGTCAAAGCATATCTCTGCGCAGAACTCGCAGCAGCAGATAAAGCTTTCAACTAGGGTGCCAGTGTTCAATGAGGCGCCTGAATGAAGGCTTATCTCCGCACAGAACATGCAGTAGTAGACAAAGCTTTCAACTAGGGCGCCTGTGTTCAATGAGGCGCCTGAATGAAAGCTTATCTCTGCGCAGAACTCGCAGCAGCAGATAAAGCTTTCAACTAGGCACCTGGTTCAATGAGGGCGCCTAGCAGCCTGGGTTCCAGCCGCGTTGTGTGTTGTTTGCCTGCTTTGTCTTCCATTCTAGGTACCTGCAAGATACATAAATACAAAGCAAACACATATACAACCCTAGCTCGAACCGACGCAAGTTCCCACCCCCAGGAACGCGCCTTTTCACCTACTCCTCTCAGGAGACGGTTGCCACCCAGTCCATTCGGTTGGACTTTAGCTTAGCCTTCAATACTCTCGGATCTCAAGACATCCAACCCTCAACCCGTCTCTAGTCCTTAGTCATCGATCAGCTAAGTTGCTCAATCCCTTGGACCAAGACTTCGTGCCCAAACCCTAGGTCCAGGACTTAGTGCCTAACTTCACTCATCAGGACTTTTGCCCAATTCCTCGAACCAGGTCTTCGTGCCCAACCCTTGGCCAGGACTTAGTGCCCAATTCCATGAACCAAGACTTAGTGCCCAGCTTCACTCACCAGGTCTTAGTGCCCAACTTCACTCACCAGGTCTTAGTGCCCAATTCTTAGAACCAGGACTTAGTGCCTAGGATAACTAGGACTTTTCTTCACTTTGTTACATCTTTCTTGACTAACCCTTCCCTTGTTCAATGTATCACTGACTTAAGCATATTGTCAAACATTGAAACACTTAGAGGAGGACATCACTCATGCATTTTGCACCAACAATCTCCCCCTTTTTGATGTTTGACAATATCTTAAGTTAGATTGGTTGAAAGGGTTAAACCTTGGAAAAAATAATCTATGTTTTGAAAGTACATTTTGATCGTTGGGAGAAAACCATTTCTTTTCTAAGATAAGCTTACTCTCCCCTTTTTGAAAAAGAAATTTTGATTTTCATTGATCCTTTGGGAAGAAACAAAAATTTTCTAACTTAAGCTCTCACTCTCCCCCTTTGTCATACATCAAAAAAATGACCAAAACACGTGCACCAACAATGAATAAAAGATTTCCTTTTGAAAGTACTTAGTATAATTTTTGAAAGCATAGCAAGAAGCTAGTAAAAAAAACTAAGTACTTTAACTTTCTCAAAAAAATCCACTTTGAAAAGTATTGTGCAAAAAATATTCGTGTTTGTAGGACAATATTTGAACTTTGGAAAAATTCTTGCCTTAGAAAATCTTGCATTTCGAAAAGATTTTGCAAAAGATTGCACTCATAAAAAGATTTTCCCTTGACAAATCGTGCATTTCGAAGAATACTGTAAAAAAACTTGCAAGATATTTTATACTTAACACATTTTCACTCAGTGAAAGATTGAACAAAAAACATTGTTCTTTGAAACATGTTAGTATTTGTAAAATATTTGTACTTTTAAAAAATATTATGAACTTTTACAAAGTATAAGTACTTTTTTTTTGAAAATATGTCAGCATTTTTGAAAAGTATAAGTACTTTTTGAAAGATGTTGTGCATTCTTAAAAAAATATTTGTGCTTTTTTTGAAAATGCAAGTACTTTTAAAATATATTATGACCCTTTTTGCAAAATGCAAGTATTTTCAAAAGATATAATGCATTTTTGAAAAATGTAAGTATTTTTGAAAAAATATATTATGCATTTCTTTTTGAACATATTATTGAAAACATAATACTTTACTTGACTTGGTTTCTTTTCCAGTTTGACACAATCCTAGGAACCCTTGTTAACTGCAAGGACATTTTCCTAAGTGTCCTAGAAATTCTTCCAAATTCAAGTAAGTACTCTTTCCTAAAAAAAATTGATAAGTTAAAACCTATTTCTGAAAGTGATGTTGTATATATAAACACAATGATTTAAAACGATAGTATTTTGAAAGAACCAATTACTTATGTTTTCAAAAAGATTTTGGAAATATAGTGCACGAAAATATATTATTTTGAAATTTTTAATAACTCTTTTAATTTGGCCTCCCCCTAAACTTGACTCAGTCCTAGGAATCTTGTTGACCACAAGCACTCTTCCTTTGAGTCTTTAGGATTTGGTACAAATCATAAGAATTATCTACTAATTCCAAAAACTAATTGCCAAGAAACATTTTCAAAAAATATTTTGTTAGATAGTTTTCTTTTGACTTAGACTCCTCCTAAATTTGACACATCCTAGGATTCTTTGTAGATCATGAAGTAGACCTCCTCTGTGTCTTTAGGGTTTATCATGATCAAAAGAATTAATGACAGAAGATAATCTTAGAAAATTCAATTTGGATTGAAGATAATTTCTAAAGCATACATCTTTTCGAAAACATACATGATTGTGATTTAAAGCACCGTTTTCGAAAAGCATTTTGAAATGATAATGATGTTTTTAAAGTATAATTTTCGAAAAAACTTTAAACAAAACTCCCCCTGACACCAACATCGTTTGACTCTATCTAAATGCCTTAAGGGACTTTAGTGTTGACCTAAGAGACTCGTGTCTAATTGTGTAGGTCAAACAATTTTCAAAAAGATATAATTTTTTGAAAATCAATCATATATAATCAATCAGACAAGCATGAATTCCATAAAAACATTATTATGTTGAAGCACTATTTTGAAAATATATTTTTAGAAAAATATTCTAACAATTTTGAAAAATATTTTTCAATTTATTAGTCCTTAACATCTCACCCATTCTAGATATCTCAGTACAATCAAGCATGGTTGCCTTATGGGTGAGTTGTGAGATGCTTGAATCATTTTTCTTAATTTATTGTTAAATCTAAGACTTAATCAAAACTTGTGTTAGATTTGAATTTAACAAATAGTAAATTGAATTTGATTTTCAGTAATTGGCTTCTAGGTCTTGGCGAGGCACAAGATCTTCTTTGGCCGTAGCCTTATTGGAGCAACAACCCTTTTCTTGACAAAACCTTTTACTGAAAATTCATTTTCAAAGTTACTTTTTGAAAAATTCTGGTCTAACTAGTTTAAGTCTTGGATCGGTAGCTTCGGCTAGTTCCACCAGACTAAACAGACCAAGTAGTATATACTTGACCTTATTAGAAGGGCTTCCCTAACGTACTATCATCTCACCTCCACCTAATACTAGGTTATTCAAGTTTTAATTAGTATTTTTCCTATAGCCGTTCTAAGTCATGCATAAATTTAGATATGAATGACATGACAAAAAAAATTAGTGGATGCATGGCATGACAATTATGCATGAGTCAAACAAGTCGAAACATTTAATTAAGCTTCTAAAGATGTATCAAATTCCCGATTTGATACATGTCGTGTGAACCCGCGAATATACCAACCCACTTTGACATATTTAATTTTATTAAATTAATTATTGCAGTTTGGGTAAGATTTTATTTAATTCGAGTTTAAGTTACTTAAGAATTAATTGGATCTAAATTCAGAATTAATTAAAGTTGAATGAATTAAGAATTACTTAAAGTCAATTGACGTTGAATTAATTAAGAATTTGTAACGCCCCAAATTTCCCTCTAGAATGATGTAATAATTGAACATGTGGCCAAGAATAAAATTTTGAATTTAAAGGGGGAAATTGCGAATAAAGAAGATATTAGGCACCTTCTTGATATATGGTGAATGTAGGTGATAATTATATGCTACATTAATATTATGCTCGACATCATGCACATGAATGAATGAATAATGATATGAATATGCATGTGTATGAACTAAATGGGTAGCATTCTCTTGTTGGGCTTTGGTTACATGGGCTTGAAGAAAATAAAAAGGAAAAGAAAGCAAAATGAAAAGGAGGTGCCGAGGATTGAACCTTGGACCTCAAAGGAAAGCAAAGCCTTAAGAATATTCATGTAACCAATTCACCTAGCAAGGGAGTGCTATTAGAAGAGGATGAAAAATTGTAGATAAGTGGGAAAGAAGATGAAGAGACACAAGAAAATTGAAGAGATACCTTTAAAGAGGTGCTTGCCTCTTTACTCACCATAAAAGGCCATGAAGAGGAGGAAATGCCTAAGGCATTTCGACCAAGAAACCTTCCCCCTTTCTCTCCACCAAACTCTTCTCCTTCCTCCTCTTCCTCACCGAAATCCTTGTGGCCCTTGCTACCATTTTCAAGTCATTCACCTCCTAGATAAAACCGGACCAAAAGAAGAGAAGAACAAGAGGAGTGCTAGAGTTTAAGAGGTCTTTTCTTCTCCAAAATTTGGAGATCTTTTGGGAACATAAGCACAAGTGGTAAAACTCCCTCACCTATAACATAATGGCTTTTTATGTGTTTTTATGATTTTTATGCTTGCTTGTGATGTTGGGTGAAAGAGAATGGAAGAAAATCTTAAGGGAAGTTTCGGCCATAAAGTGGTACCCCCCTTTTCTATGTCCAAAAACTTAAAGGAAGAGTTCATGAAATTGTTACTACCTTTTTGTAATGAATATATGATGGATACATGGTGTTTGAATGCCCTCCATGATGTAAAGGACATGGAAGAATTCAGCCAAGTCATGAAATGGATAAATGTTGATGCATGAAGTAGGCTATTGTTCTAATGATTGTTTCCTTGCTATATAAATGTTTTAGGCCACAAAATTTTGTGGAATCTATGCTAAGAGACCGCTGTAACATTTGGCCAAGGGACCTTAAATTATGCCTTAAAACAGATTTTTATAGACCTTCATGAAGTTATGGTTAAATCAAGTGATATGCATGTGATTGGGTGTTTTATTTCATGATGGAAATAATTTATACCTTAGGGTCAGTACCTTATCTAAGTTGTTTGAGCCTAAACTCCATTCTAAGTATTGATGTTTAGAAAAATGTTACATGTACCCATATGCATGATAATCCAAGTAGAACTCTAGATCATACACCTAAACTAGGGTTTGGTGAAGTACAAACTACTTTTGCACTTGTGAATGAATTCTTATGAAAAATATACTTTTATTCCCATGTTATGTGAATGATTATGCTATGAAATCCCTACCGTGAGTTTCGACAAATTACAAGAATAGGGGTTAAGAATAGGTTCGAGTACAAAGCATGCCCCTAAACTAGTGTTTAATGAAGCCTAGACTACCTTTATGCTTGTATATGACCTTAATGGTAAAATATGTTTTTGTTTACATGTTATATGAACTTTTATACCATGTTATACATAGTGTGAATTTTGGCCAATTACTAGAATAAAGGCTAAGAATAAGTTCAAGTACAATTCATGCACCTAAACTAGTGTTTAGTGAAGTCTAGACTACCAGTGTACTTGTAAATGACCTCTTATGTAATGTATGTTTTTATTTCCATGATTATATGACTCTTATGCTATGATATCCTTGCTATAAAGTTTCGGCCAACATGTATTAAGATGAGAAAAGAAAGATTAAACTAACATATTGCCTTAATTAAGACAAGCATGTTATAAGTATGATGTATTGATGAAACTAGCATGATGGTTGCTTCACTTACATGTGTTAAAAGAAAGGTCCTTCCATGTCTTGCTATTTATGCTAATGATTATGCCATGAAAGTATGCCTATGTTTATGAATGATTGAATGCCTATAGTACATGCGATATGAAAGAAAGAAAGAATGCATGTTCTATATATGAAAGTATGCTTATGATTATGAATGATTGAATGTCTATAGTACATGCAATATGAAAGAAAGGAATGCATGTTCTATATGAAAGAAAGAAAGAAAAGAAAAGAATGCATATATGTATTTTACTTTAAAGAATAGCTTGTACCGGGTCTTGAAAAGATCCACGGTTCTGGACTACCGAAGCTGTCCCTAGGCTAAAAGATAGTAAGCCTAGAATGTAGACCCCTGTAGGTCGGGATTAGCTACCTCGCATCCTACATAGGGGTATGCGCGCAAAAGAAAGAATGGGTACAAAGTCGGGGACCCCAAAGAAGATAATGTATATGATTTTAAAGTATTATTTACTATGTTTTCCAAAGAGCATCCTAATGTTTTGAAATACACATGTTCTATGTTTATATGTCTTCATGTATCTTATGTGCCTTATGAATCTTATGCTATCCATGAAATGTTATATGTCTCTCAAATGTATGTGACGTATGGATTTAGTGAGTAGGAAAGAGCTTACTAAGTTTCATACTTATAGTTTGTTTGCTTATGTTACAGATCAACATAGAAATTACTAAAGAAAGGGAAGCTGCAGGAAGGGCTAATGTGTATAGTGGTGACTTGGCTGATCGATCCATTTTAGTGCCATCTATAGACTTAGTTCTTATTTCTAATAAGACATATGTTGCTACTTTATACATGATACTTGCTAGTTCTTTTGGAGTTTATTTAAGTATGGATGCTATGAGATGTTATATGATCTTATTACTTCCTTATCGTTGCATATGCTTTTAGTATGTTTTATTTCCGCTGCAATGTTAGATTCATACGCAATGATATAAGTAAGAAAAAAAAGGTGAAAGGTAACGCGCCACCTAACGGTAAGGGGCGGGCGTTACAAAATTACTTGAATTTGAATTAATTAAGGATTAATTATAGTAAAATTAATTAAAGATTAATTGAATTTGAATTAATTAACACTACTAGAAAAAATGCATTCAACAACAGTGAATCACTGTTGTCGTATGCCAAATACCACTGTTGTTAAAGGTCATGTTGTTAAAGGGGGGGTCTACGACAATAGTGAATCACTGTTGTCGTTTGGTCTACGACAACAGTTTGACAACAGTTTTCCACTGTTGCCGTATATCACATTCGACAACATTTTGACAACAGTTTTTCACTGTTGTCTTTTATTATATTCGACAACAGTTTTATAACCGTTGTCGTATATCAATAACAACAGTTTATCACTGTTGTCGTTTAGGGTTTTCACTGTTGTCGTTTAGATGAGTTTTAACAACGGTGTTTAACCGTTGTCGTATATCGAATTCACCGTTGTCTTTTATTATAGCACTATTGTCGTTTATCTACAACAACAGTTTAGCTTTAAAAAAACCTGTTGTGCGTTTGTACTGTTCCACAACAGTTTTATACCAATTTGACAACAAAGATATTTCCATTATATTTTCAATTAAAAGGCAATAATTTAACCTCGAAACAAAAACTATATATATTAAACATCATCAACATATTAACAATAAAGATCCACCACAACCTTTCTACAGACGAAACCACAAAAGTATCTTCTGTCCAAAAACCTTTCTACAGACGAAACCAGTAAAATATCTTCTGACCCAAATTACAAGAGTTCAAATTATATATAATTCTGACCCAACTAAACTTACAATGAAGTTCAAATTACAAAAATTATAGCTTGGAAGGTCAGATTAATGGTCTTCGAACATGATCACGAACAAGTCCCTGCAGCTGGAAAAAAGAGAACAAACACTCTAATTAGTTATTCTATTAAATGCATATGTCTAATAAAAAATGATCCATGAAGATATGTATCAACAAACAACAAAAATAACAAACTAACAAACAAACAAACAAAAAAGATATGCATGTATCAGCACTTGCAATTATAAGGAAACTGCTAGCTTGGCTTATCTAGACATTTACAGCCTTGCAACCACTTTTCAAGGAAAATACTCAGACGACCATATTAAATATCTGACACATGTTCTTAATTGATTGTTTGTGATTCAGAATCATATTCTGAATCACAAACTGTGTCTGTTTAGGCAAATAAAAAAATATATTGAAGAATTGCATCCAATCAGGGATGTTAGGCAGAACTGCTGAAGCTCCAAAATATATTGAAAAAAAAATGTATTGAAGGAATTTCTATTGGATGAATGTGTTTATATTTATGTTAATTTCATACGATCATACAATTAGTCATGCCAAATTCAGTCTGTCCACTACTATTTCGAGTAATATGATATTTGAGTTGAATCGTATCTAGTAGTAAATGCAGCTTGTTGAAAAGTTTAATTCCTAGTGATGAGTTCAGTGATCTATAGTGGTGATTAGTTTATCCTCCTTAAATGAGAACACTTGAAAGGCTAGGCTGCAAATTCAAGTAGAGATGCAAGAAAGCAACTAAATATCAAGTTTTTGCAGGTTTTAGACCACAGCATTAAAAGGAATTTGGCCAAACTAGTACGACTCTATTGTTCAACGAATCTATTTGAACATCTAAGTAACTTTCATGTCCACTAAACTAATTGTTCTCCAACGTATAAAAAATAATCTCAGGTTACAACATCTCTAAAAGAAATATTGTTGATGTATATTGTTTGATTCAGGGGAATATCACCCGAAAGCTTAGTAACTAACATTTACCAGGAAAAGTTTAAACCTTAGTAACTAACATTTACATACCTATTATCAAATATAATCCTGTATACAATCAGCTATCGCGGAGCGCACTTCATCAATTTCATCTTGGGAGTACTCTGCTTTTGCAAACTATGAACAAAAACACATTATATGATTGTACAGAATAAAACATAACAACTTGAAAAAATTTATAACTAGATAACTTTAAATATTTGAGATAATAAAGAAATTATTACTATCGTTCGGAATGCATCCCCCTCGATTGATGTAACTTCTTCAGTAATTTGCTTCATAAATCTCATCACATAATATCCACATTGTTTGGCATCCGGTTGCCTAGGAACCTAAGGCAAAGATTGTAAACGGTATGACTACAATCTTCAAATCCACAATGAACACAATATTTACTCACTAAAAATATGCCCAACTCCCAAATAGACAAATATAAGAAATAATATTGGGAAAAAGGCAACAGCAACAAGAAAAACAGAAACTCACCAGTCAAGTCATTTATGGCACTTTGAGCATCCTACAAAGCCATAGTCAAAAAGAAATTCAGTGAGCAACAATAAAGCCTAGTGACCATAGATTTAGTTGTAAACAAACCTGTTGGTTCCGGAAAGAAACAAAACCAAACCCTCTTGAACGACCAGTTTTTTGATCCCACATGACCCTAGCATCTCTGTCATAAAAGGAGAGAAATCAAGTAGCTACTAGTTAAATGATAAATTTAGTTAAGAAAATTATGTAGAAAGTTAGAAAGAACAAGCCTTTGGCCTAATAACTTTTATGACATTATATATATTCAAATCAAAAGAAGTGAATACTTACGAGCAGCTAGGGTATACTGAGAAGCATGCAAACAAAGTAGCATCTGTAATCTCAGAGCTAAGGTCACCAACAAATATCTTGTACTGTCCTATATTGTACCAAAATTAAAATTGCCAGTGAATTTGTAACTTTCCAACACATCTCAAATCAATCTGTACATAACGAGGTTTGTAAAGGCAATGCTCTTAACTAACCTGATGTATCCTCTCTTTGCCCACTAGCATATGCCCAGTTCACCTTAATAGGTTGACCAAACCTTCAAGAAGGTGTAACATAATCATGATAATAGTATACAAGGTAAAAAAAATACACAAACCAGATCAAATTATCCAACTTACAGCTGCCTCCCATTGAGACTCATAATTGCAAGAGCAGCTGAACGACGGTCAAAATAATCAACAAAGCCAAAGGATGACTGAAAGAGACAAATCAGAGCACAATTGGTCAAACTAATCAACAAAGCCAAAGGATGACTTCAAAAGGCAGAGTAACAATAACAAATCAAATTTAAAATGCAATACATGATGCACTTAATCGCTAGCCCAAATAGGTATTGCATATCAACATCTCTGCATACAGCCCTATGCATCAACTAAAGGGGTGCTCAACAGGTTGAAATGGTGCAGCTTCTAGCCAACAAGAGCAATGTACCATACTATATTAGGAAATAAGGATGAATCCAAGGTTGACAAATGGTTTTGCCTATAATTACAATCTACAGCTGTTTTCATAGGTCAACTTGCCACATATCTCATGAAATATTTCACAGGCAATTAGATTGGCAGGTTTGATTGGCAAGATAATCTAAATCCAAGTTCCAAAACAAGGCTGATTTGCCGACATGCAAATAAAAAAGTAGAAAGGGAAAACATGACCAGGTCACAAGGCTGAATACTGCACAAATGCCAAATGTAAAAAAGATCACTTACTACCGATGTTTTTCTGTGCACATATGAACCTATTCAAAAGAGTGGTGATCAGTTATACAGATTACAGTGTGAGGATGTCTTCACAATCTTATTCAACGATTCAAAATAGCATCAATCATGGAATATAGGAGGAAGATTTGAAATAACTCTCTTTGCTCAATAAACAAGACTTTACATGGATAGAACCATATTCTTTTTTAACTCATCCAATAGACTTGCAACTCACATGACGAGTCACAAAAACAAGAACAAAGTAAAGCCCAAACTACATTTCATTAGGAAAAAGCATTGGCATGGGACAATAACACTAGCAAATGGACTGTGTAAGGCAAAGCAAGAAAAATACCAATCAGATATTCATACAGTAAGCCTACCAGAAATAAGATATAGATCAGAAATGCAATCAGCGGATTTGACAGCAGTAGATTGACAATTCAATCTTTTAATTTCACATGGCTACTGGCAAGATCATAAATGTTGACTTATATTAGATTATACGATACATTTAGTGGAATTTAAATATATCCTACATCACACTTGCCCAAACAATTGTGTTGTGGAATCTTTTCTTCAGGATTATAAATCATATGGTTGACCAAGGGAATGAGACATCACAAAACCCTAACTGATGTACATGGAATGAAGGGAAAAAAGGATAGAGCTTTGCTTGACGATCATTTCCAAGACAACATGTCATCGCTTTCTTTATTTACTATAAGATACTGCCAAATTAAAATACTTCAATTCAAAACATCAACAGTATTTTGAAGACCTATGGATGCCAAAACATGAACTAGCTATATCTTCCTAACCATTAATATTCAGCCAGACAAATGTCCTGAGATGTTAAAAAAAAACTGGCTGGCATGCCCATGACTTAGTATGAATTAGTTCCGTTTTGCAATTGTCACCCCAATTTCCATGATAGCCATGTATAAATTTTCCATAGGACATATCCACAGGGGCATCTTTGCCAACAAACTTAACGTTTGGCTACAACTAAAACAAACAAAAACTGGGCATAAGAAAAATCAATGAATTTGAAGAAAGTTCAAGGTATTATTAGATAATTACACAATAGATTGAGATTTCAACTAACCTTCTCTTTCCTAATAAGCTTGCATCCCTCGACAATACCAGTACTTTGAAAAACTTCTTGAAGAAGTGCTTCGGTAACCTGGAGATGAATGTTGCCCACATAGCTATAATGTAGATACATTATATAGTGAAGGCAAATCAATTAGATCCAGTCACATTATTGAGCTAATAAAAAACAGAACTGCAAACAAATTGAACAATCCAGAATAATTTACTAATTGCAAAGGTTCAAGGATAATAGCAGTCTAAATAAAGTTAAACATGAAGATAGAAACATACACACTAAATATTGCAATATTCATAGCATGCAATATTCACATATTCATAGCATGCAATATTCTAATGTCAATATTTGTAAATACCTCAAACCATTCATTTCTATGCGTAAATTCACATAATATCAGTTCTGAGATGTAGTTTAAGCAAATTTAATTTAAAATAATATGCATTGTCAGATCTATTCTGAGGGAAATTATTTGAGGTTGACATATGGATTGCATCTTACTATTGAAGTACATCCAAAGCCTATATTAGTATAGTAACATTTAGATCCTTAAACATTTTCATTACATTAAATATAATTTCTTACAGAGTAATAAATAAAGTTACAAAATATATCTACAAACAAATTGTTAGTTTTTGTCTGAATAGCAAAGTCTTACACAACAAACCAAAGAGCATAAGATGCTATAAATCTACTTGTAAACTACTAATAGGGTTGGCAGAAAATTATGCTCTACTGGACAATGTTCTTAGTTTCAAACTCATCAACAGTTAGTGAATGAATGAAGTTATCAAGGAATTAGTTGGATCCTACATAAAAGAAATGATCAAAGCTCAACTAAACCTAGCTAATGCAATTTGGGAATCTAATAGAGCTCACGTACAAGTTTGGGAATCCAAAGGGAAACATCCAAGAATGAAGATCACAACCAAGCCTTACCTGAAAACCCACACACCAAGCTTTCCTTTGCCCCTTTCTGTTTCGATCAGAAGAAACTCAGCCACATGCAAGAGCCCTAATTTTCAGAAATCCCTAGGAAGAGGACTAGGTTAGCTCCAACTCACGGTACCAAAAACAATCAATAGCGATCTCAACTCACTAGGAGGACCGCTGGCAGTGGCACTCAGCCGGGAAGGAGCAATTCGCCTGTCGTAGCTAGCGATGAAGATGCGGTGTTGACGAAGGGTACTGCTTGCCTGGGCGTTAGTAGCTAGGGCACGCGATCGAGGAAGAAGAAAAGATAAGTGAGGAGGTGTCGCCTCCTTGCTTGCGCGATGAAGAAGAAGAGAGCGAGAGGAGTCGGGGCTCACCTCGCGAGGGTGAAAGGAAGTGCCGCTCTCGGGGCTTCCTTGGACTCGGGCGATGAAGAAGGGGGAGAGGCGTCGACTCGTGGCTGCGAGGGGTTTGTGTGAGAGAAGCGGAAATGGTCGGGGGTTTGGGTGGTTGGCGGGCGAGGAAGAAAAAAGATTAGGGGTTTGTGCGACGAGAAAAAAGATGATTAAGGATCGAAAAATAAGAGAATGAGGATTCAATAGTTCGTTATTTTTTTACAGTTGGATATCCACCGTTGATTTTGTTTATTGCTTGAACAGCACAACAATACAACAACAACAATTTAATATAACTGTTGTCTATTGTCATAATAGACAACAGTTTATCACATCAGTTGTTGTAAATCCCACCTATAGACAACAGTTATTTTATAACTGTTGTCGTTGAGTATACATACGACAACATTTTGTTATTACTGTTGTCTTTTTACGTATACAGACCAACAACAACAACGGTTAATACTAAAACTGTTGTTAAATTGACATAAGACAACACTTTATCAAAAAACCGTTGTCGATTATGTGTTGTTGAATGCAAAAATTCTAGTAGTGTAAAGATTAATTGAATTTGAATTGATTAAAGATTAATTAATTTTGAATTAATTATAGATTAATTAAAGTTAAATTAATTAAAGATTAATTAAAGTTAAATTAATTAAAGATTAATTAAAGTTAAATTAATTAAAGATTAATCAAATTTAAATTAAATAAGGATTAAGATTAAGTTAATTAAGGATAATTAAAATTAAGTTAATTAAGGATTATTTAAGATTGAAATAAATAAGGTAAAAATTGTTAAGATTTAATTAGATTTAAATTTCCACATTTCTGGGTTAGATAATAATTATGGGTTTAGCTTCATTATTTTCATTATTTCAAAAATTTCTGATTCCTTTACTATTTCTTCTTTATTTATCTTTTCAAGTTTTTCTAATACTTTTGATTTATTTGAATCTTTGTGAACTTTATTAACTATAGCCTTGATCTTAGATAATTCCTTTTCCTCCTCATCCTCAAAATTACATTCTTCAATATCCTCAAAGTTGGTTGAGTAATTTGGGCCACTAGTTAATGTTTTGTAATAATCTTCAACATTATCTATAATTAAATTATCATCTACAAGAATTTCATTTTCAATATCCTCAAAGTTATCCTCAGCATTAGCCTCAAGAATATCCTTAGAAATATCTTCAATATTTTCAGGATTAATCTCACAATTTTCAGAATTATCAGTAAGATTTTCAAATTTGAATTCAGGGTTATCAGTAATATTTTCAAATTTGAATTCAGAGTTATCAGTAATATTTTCAAATTTGAATTCAGAGTTATCAGTAATATTTTCAAATTTGAATTCAGAGTTATCAGTAATATTTTCAAATTTGAATTCAGAGTTATCCCTAAAATTATCAGATTTAATTTCAATATTATCAGAATTAATTTTAAAAATCATTGAATTTACATTCAGGATTAAACAATTAATTTCTGACATTTTATCAATATCTACATCTTCTAATTGGGCTTGCAAAATATTAATTTGACTATGCAGTGAATTTAATTTTTCAGAAAAATTTCCTGACTTATCATATGACAATGCAGGAATTTGAAAATTTTTTGGAATGTAAATTTTGCGTACCTTTGCCGAACACTTATTCTTGTAGTGTCCGTATTTTTCGCATTTGAAGCACCGTATTTGGCTCTTGTCCCTCCAGACTCCGGGCGCTGGTGCCTCCTTTACTTCCGGTGGTGTGGAACGAATCTTACGAGTAGGGCACTGATTTTTATAGTGCCCTCTCTCCCTGCACTTGAAACATGTAGTATGAAATTTAAAAACTGACATTAAAAAAAATTATACCTGATTCACCCCTGGGCTCCCCCTCAACTCCTGACGTCTTTGCTCCGTCGGCAGTTAATCCGTTGAAGAGCATCCAGGCTCTGATACCACTTGTAGGACCAGTGCTGTCGATAGAGGTGGGGTGAATATCGACCGTAAAATCTTCTCTCGGAAACTCATCTTACTTTCGAAATTCATTCTAAATAGAGTGTTAGTAGCACAGTGGAAAATAAAGTAGAAAAATAAAGGACGACACAACTCAGAATGCGCACGGGATTTTACTTGGTTCCCAACCCCCAGGGTCAGAACATCCAAGGCCTAAGCACGGGAACACCCGTCCACTAATGGTTTCCTTTCCAGACTTTCCGGAGGCAGAGAAACCGGTCTTATAGTGCAAGAGTTACAAAAAAAAGGATAACTAAATTTAAATGCAGAATGTAAACTGAAACCGAACAAACAGATTGAAACTCGGCCGATCTGGACCTCCGAAGTGCCGCGCACTTCCTCCTGGAGCCTCCTGGTCGTAGAGCTTCGTCGTTAGCGCTTTGTCATCACTTGGGAAGCTTTGAATGGTTTCAGAATGTTGTATTGAGTTGAGGGGTCGAAGCCCCCTTTTATAGCCTCTGTTACTAGATGCTTGTGTTCATTGAGGTGCCTCAATTGCTTGGTCAAAGCTTATCTCCGCGCAGAACTCACAGCAGCAGATAAAGCATTCAACTAGGGCACCTGAATGAAGGCTTATCTCCGCACAGAATTCGCAGCAGTAGACAAAGCTTTCAACTAGGGCACCTGTGATTAATGAGGCGCCTGAATGAAAGCTTATCTCTGCGCAGAACTCACAGCAGCAGATAAAGCTTTCAACTAGGTACCTGTGTTCAATGAGGCGCCTGGTTCAATGAGGGCACCTAGCAGCCTGGGTTCCAGCCGCGTTGTGTGTTGTCTGCCTGCTTTGTCTTCCATTCTAGGTACCTGTAAGATACATAAATACAAAGCAAATACATATACAACCTTAGCCTTAATGAAATGGTCCTAACTTCGAATTTTCGCGAAACCCTAGGTCGAACCGACGCAAGTTCCCACCCCCGGGAATGCGCCTTTTCACCTACTCCTCGCAGGAGATGGTTGCCACCCAGTCCATTCGGGACGACTTTAGCTTAGCCTTCGATACTCTCGGATCTCAAGACGTCCGACCCTTGACCCATCTCTAGTCCTAAGTCATCGCTCAGCTAAGTTGCTCAATCCCTCGAACCAAGACTTCGTGCCCAAACCCTAGGTCCAGGACATTGTGCCTAACTTCACTCATCAGGACTTTTGCCCAATTCCTCGAACCAGGTCTTCGTGCCCAACCCTTGGCCAGGACTTAGTACCCAATTCCATGAACTAGGACTTAGTGCCCAGTTTCACTCACCAGGTCTTAGTGCCCAGCTTCACTCACCAGGTCTTAGTGCCCAATTCTTAGAACCAGGACATAGTGCCTAGGTTAACTAGGACTTTTCTTCACTTTGTTACACCTTTCTTGACTAACCCTTCCCTTGTTCAATGTATCACTGACTTAAGCATATTGTCAAACATTGAAACACTTAAAGGAGGACATCACTGATGCATCTTGCACCAACAGTTCCAACACCAAATTGGATGAAATATTAAAGTTTATGTGGATGACATCTTGGTCAAGACAGAGAAGGGGAAGACCATGATTGCCGATCTGGAGGAGACATTTGTCACCTTGAGGGCTAATAGATTAAAGTTGAATCCCGCTAAATGTTTGTTTGGAGTGAAAAATGGGTGGTTCCTCGGAAACATGGTAATAGAAAGAGGAATCGAGGCAAATACTAAGAAGGTACAGATTATTCTTAACATGCCATCTCCGAGTACTTTCAAAGAAGTACAACGACTCAATAGAAGGATTACATCCCTATCCCGATTCATATCTCAGTTTGCTGACAGAACTTTGCCCTTCTTCTAAATTTTGAGGAAAGCAGTTAAGTTTGAATAGGATGCGAGAAGACTTTTACAGACTTAAAGTATATCTATCTAAACTCCCAATAGTATACAAGCCGCTGGGAGGGGAGACACTTCTTGTCTATTTATCTGCAGCGAACAAGGTTTAGGCTTTGCGCTTATTCGTGAGGAAGGTAATACTCAATATACTAAGAAGGTACAGATTATTCTTAACATGCCATCTCCGAGTACTTTCAAAGAAGTACAACGACTCAATAGAAGGATTACATCCCTATCCCGATTCATATCTCAGTTTGCTGACAGAACTTTGCCCTTCTTCTAAATTTTGAGGAAAGCAGTTAAGTTTGAATAGGATGCGAGAAGACTTTTACAGACTTAAAGTATATCTATCTAAACTCCCAATAGTATACAAGCCGCTGGGAGGGGAGACACTTCTTGTCTATTTATCTGCAGCGAACAAGGTTTAGGCTTTGCGCTTATTCGTGAGGAAGGTAATACTCAATATCCTATCTATTTCTTTGGTCATCTTCTTAAAGAACCAGAAACTCGATATATTACTCTAGAGAAATTGACATATGCATTAGTATTGATGGACCGGAGGCTGAGATCATACTTCTTGGCGCACCCCATTATGGTGCTCACTAACAGTCCACTCGGGTGTGTCCTAATAAATTCAGAGACTTCAGGATGGTTAATCAAGTGGGCTACAGAGTTGAGCGAATACGGAATTGAATATCATCCTCGGACGGCTATTAAAGCTCAAGATCTAGCCGACTTTATGTTAGGATGTATACTAAAAGCCTTGCTTTCTATATAGGATATCTACATTTTGAAAGAGAATCACAAGATCACTTATTGCATGTTTAGATTAGTATGTGCATATTATCTAATACTTTACACTGTAGATAGTATGATGTGTGGTGTCGCACAAAAGATCATGTTATCAGTTCCTTGTAGACTATAAGTAGAGGCTCACAACCGAGATGGATTTGACAAACCATTGGGATGGTTGTAGTGTAATTTGGTGTTGGTTTATCTTGACTATAGAATTACACTAGTACACTTTGTGTGCATTAAACAGGACCGACATAGAGGTGATCCAATTTATACTGACTTTATAATTGGATCAGACCTTAGTTTATTATGGAGCACATGCTCTTAATCCCGATATAATAACGGGCACATGTACTTAATATTTATTTCTTTGATTTACCAATGGGCGAGATTTATTTTGTTAAATTGATAGGCCTGGTAAATTAGGAAATAATATTATTTACATGGTGTGTCGTTGATTATAGACGAAAATCGTGTCCTGGTGAGTCGGGTTGATGATGCGCCCTTGATGAGCTCATAAGGTTCATCATGTTAAATCCTGCAGGTAGACTTGGTCCAACATGATGATAAAGATGAGTGGTACTAATTAAGGAGTTAGATGTTGATTAATTAAAATTGTTAATAATTTAAATTAATCAACGGGCATTCGATATCTTAAACATGGGGGCATACTTGTACTCATAATAGGTGGAGCCCATATGTAAATATGGGGGTTGGTGAGGTATTTCAATGAGGATCCTTTAGTGGAATAGATCTTCATTAATGGATCGAGCCTTGATCCATTAGGTGGCCAAGACCTAACTCCTCCTCATGGTCCCTATTATAGCCCTATAAATACCCCATGGAGTCATGAAACCAAGCATCCAATTCATCCAAGAGATCCCTAGAGCCACTATCTCATTTTCTCTCATATTCTCTCTCCTAGGTCAAGGTTGCGGCACCGGATAAAAGGAGGAAGAAGGAGCTCGGTGAGGGAAGAGGAAAGGCTTCGGTTTCTTCCTTCTCCCTCGGTTACCTTCTCCTTTCCTCCTCTAAGGCCGTGCCCAAGCTTGTAGGAGGAGAAGTGGTCGTCGGCAACTCTTCTTCAATCTTGAAGTTGGCCGGCGCAAAAGAGAAAGGAAGAAGGAGAGTTGGGTTTTGGATTGGCTTGTGGTGAGAGTTCATCTCTTCTTCTTCTTCTATTCCTTCTTCTTCATCTTGTTCTCCCCTTCCTCTTTATCGTGCATGAGCTGGGAGCAAGGAGGAGGGGCGGCGGTGGCAACCAAAACCTAGGTTTTGGCTGGCGGCAATAAGAAGGAGAAGTCCTAGGGTTTCAGCCAAGCTAGGAAGAACAAAGAGAGCTTTGGTGACTCTGGTTCTTGGAAGATCATCGCTCACACGACCTCCAAGAGGGGAGGGTCATACAGTAGAAGATCACGAGGTAAAAGGAAAGGTATAACCTTCTCTTTGGCTCCTTGTTTTCTATCATTTCATGTGTGGTTTAATTAATTATCTTGTCATTAATTATTTGTTATTTATTTGTGATAATTAATTAAGTTGGACCCCGATGATAAACACAAAAATCGGCGATCCGCTCGTCGTCTTTTCCACGACTAATTGGTTAGGCGAGTTACAAGGCTTGAACATCAAGTTTGACCAAGTTGTAACTCGAATCAATTAGTACGATGACGAGACGGTCATTTGGGAGATAGGTCTCCATTCGGATTACAAATTTTAATCCGTAGACATGGAGAGGTTTCCCATGAATGACCCGGTATTCGCTTAGGAAAACCGCAACCATCAACTAGTATCAGAGCTGAGGTTTCGATTTTATGTGTTTGGATTCACTTACATTTTGCACTTTATCATGTATTTTATTTTTGCTGGATAATAGTAGGATGTGTGTAGGCTAACTCTTTGGTTGCAGGAACGAGATTCCAACTATTATGACTTAAATAATGTATGTATGTGATTGGTTGTGCATGGTTATAATATTTGAATCCTCGGGTTAACGAGGCTAAATTTGTATTTAATTTTTGTAATTAAATACGACACCTTTTTAGCCGCACTTTTATTTACTTTCGATCTAGATTTTATGTACACTCCTTTGTGGAGTATAGGATCGATGGATGTAAATAAATAGCATTTCATCTCGGCTCGGAGATTCCTTCAATGGTGGCTTGCACATGGTGTAGGGAAGAGCAGACGAGGTGGCGACACGACGGGAGGCACATTGAAAACTAAAGCCATGATAGTTGGAAAATTTTAGAATTTTTCTTGTTTCTTGTTTTAGTTTATGTGCTTGTCATGCTTGCATGAAAATTCCTCATTATAAATAACTAAGTGGGAGAGGGACCCTACGGGTCTCGCGACCTCCATTACTAATTTGACAAGTGATGTGAACAAGCCTACACGTCGGCTCTGAGTGCCTTCCTCCCCATCTGATGGGCTTGTTTTGCGGATCACTGGGTCAGACATGATTATAGAAAATTATTGAAGAGCGTGTGATTTTCTCCATCGAACGACACATAATCCGAAATAATTTTCTTAGTATCGTGTAATGGTAAACACTTAGATGCAAATAATAGTATCCTCCCTATCGGAGTCACTGTTATTATTTGTAGGGCCGAAGAGGATCAACTATTAATTTTATTTGCAAAAAGTTAGGTTGACAAGATAATAAAATTAATGGGTAAAACCACCTCTTACAAATGTAGAATTCGTATACGTCCACACTATCGTGACATGCGAAATTCTTGGTGTTTGAGGTGTTGGTTGATTTTAAAAATTATTATTTGTGGAATCAATATTTTTTGAAATCTAAAGTTGCTATCGTTGTGATTCTCAAGATGTTTCAAAATGACCTTCAACCCACTAGTAGTAATACTTAAGGAAAATAAACTTACGGGCCCTAATTACATAGATTGGAAAAGGAACCTGGACATTGTCCTATTTGCTGAGGAGTACAAATTTGTACTTTTTGAGGAATGTCCTAAAAAGCCTAGTGAGAATTTTGGTGAAGAGGAGAAGGAACGTTATAAGAAGTGGGTGAAGGCAGAAGAGATGGAGCGATGTTACATTTTGGCTTCTATGTCAAATGTGCTGCAACATCAACATTAAGCCATGCTCACTGCTTATGACATGATGTTCAATCTCAAAGAACTCTTCGGACATCAGAATCGGGCCGCAAGGCAGGAAACAATGAGGAACTTGATGATAACAACCATGATTGAGGGAACACCCGTGAGGGATCATGTTCTCAAATGATGGCACATCTCAATGAGATAGAAATCCTTGGAGCGGAGATCGATGGGGAAACCCAGGTCGATATCATTCTTCAGTCTCTGCCTAGGAGTTTTGAGTAGTTTCGCCTGAACTATAATATGAACAAACGTACATATTCATTGCCCAAACTTCCGATAGAACTCCAGGTGGCAGAGGGCTTTTTCGTTAGAGTACTCATGCTATGGTTGCTCAAAGGGTTTCTACTTCTATGCCGAAAGGCAAGAAGAAGAAGAAACAAGGGGAGGCAAAGAAGGCAAGATCTTAAGGACCTCGGGCTGGCATGAAGAAGCTAAAAGGCAAGTGCTTCACGTGCACGTAGACTGGACACTGAAAGGCGGATTGTCACCGTCGTCAAGACAAAGGTATATCTTTTTGTTTAGTTGTTGAAACATGCTTAGCGGTGTTATCTACCGATACCTGGTGTGTAGATACGGGAGCCACTGATCATGTCTGCAATTCTTTGCAGAGGTTCTAGGAAACCCGACGACTAGCTGATGGAGAGATTACCGTCTACATGGGCAATGCTATGGAGGTGGCGACTATTGCAGTGGGAGACGTTTATTTGTCTTTTGAGAGAAATAACATTTTGGTTTTGAAAAATTGCCTTTATATACCTAGTTTTAGAAAGAACCTTGTTTCAGTTTCTAAAATAATAAAAGATGGATATTGTATTTCTTTTAATGACCGTGTTGTTATAAAAAGGAATAGAGAGATTATCTGTTCAGGTAAATTGGTTGGCAATTTATATATTTTAGAACCAAAATCTCCTACGATGCAAATAGAAGTTAATGGCTCATCATCTAACTAAAATAAGAGAAAGGAACCTTCAAACATGAACCAAACATATCTTTGGCATCTAAGACTTGGTCATATTAACCTTATTAGGATTCAAAGCTTGATAGCTGATGGGCCCTTGGGTTCATTGGTGATGGATGACTTCCCAACCTGTGAATCTTACATGGAAGGTAAGATGACCAAGAGGCCTTTCAAGGCCAAGGGGTATAGGGCCAAAGATGTGTTAGAATTGGTTTATTTTGATTTGTGTGGTCTTATGTCTATCCAGGCTAGAGGTGACTTAGAATACTTCGTCTCCTTTATAGAGGTGGCTTAGAATACTTCGTCCCTATTGTAGCCCTATAAATACCCCATGGAGTCATGAAACGAAGCATCCAATTCATCCAAGAGATCCCTAGAGCCTCTCTCTCTTTTTCTCTCATATTCTCTCTCTTAGGTCAAGGTTGCGGCGCCGGATAGAAGGAGGAAGAAGAAGCTCGGTGAGGGAAGAGGAAAGGCTTCAGTTTCTTCCTTCTCCCTTGGTTACCTTCTCCTTTCCTCCCCTAAGGCCGTGCGCAAGCTTGTAGGAGGAGAAGTGGTCGCTGGCGGCTCTTCTTCAAGCTTGAAGTTGGTCGGCGCAAAAGAGAAAGGAAGAAGGAGAGTTAGGTTTTGGATTGTCTTGTGGAGAGAGTTCATCTCTTCTTCTTCTTCTATTCCTTCTTCTTCATCTTGTTCTCCCCTTCCTCTTCATCGTGCGTGAGCTAGAAGCAAGGAGGAGGGGTGGCGGTGGCAACCAAAACCTAGGTTTTGGCCGGCGGCAATAAGAAGGAGAAGTCCTAGGGTTTCAGCCAAGCTTAGAAGAAGAAAGAGCGCTTTGGTGACTCCGGTTCTTAGAAGATCGTCGCCCATACGACGTCCAAGAGGGGAGGGTCATTCAGTAGAGGATCGCGAGGTAAAAGGAAAGGTATAACCTTCTCTTTGACTCCTTGTTTTCTATCATTTCATGTGTGGTTTAATTAATTATCTTGTCATTAATTATTTATTAATTAATTGTGATAATTAATTATGTTGGACCCCGATGATAAACACAAAATAGACAATCCGCTCATTGCCTTTTTCGTAACTAATTGGTTAGGCGAGTTACAAGGCTTGAACATCAAGTTTGGCCAAGTTGTAACTTGAATCCATTAGTACGATGACGAGACGGTCGTTTGGGAGATAAATCTCCATTCGGATTAAAAATTTTAATCTGTGGACATGGAGAGGTTTCCCATGAACGACCTGGTATTCGCTTAGGAAATCCGCAACCATCACTTTATGCATGAGATAGTCCTAGTACCTGATGCAAGAGAAGTATGGAATATTTACATCGATGGTTCATCCAATCACAAGTCTAGTGGGGTTGGAGTTCTAATGATTTTCCCCAGGGAAGATGTACTACAATTATCCATCCGACTCAGCTTCTTAGCCACCAATAATGAAGTCGAGTATGAGGCAATACTAGCGGGGATACAAGCTGCTAAGCAAGCTGGGGCTACCCGAGTTATGTTATACTCAGATTCTCAACTCGTGGCACTACAGCTAAAAGGAGATTTTGAGGTCCAGAATGAACGCCTACAAAGGTATGTAACTTTGTGCGAACAATTGAAATCCTCCATTTCTAAGGTCACTCTGCATAAAATATCCTGAGCGGATAATGTCAAGGCAGATAAATTGGCCAAGTTTGCGAGCTCCCTTGCACTGTGGACGCTGGAAGAGCATTGTGGCCCAGATAGAGGAAGAAGCTGAGGATGTTGCATTACCTGATTGGAGAGAACCCTATGTGGAGTTTTTACGCAACGGAATAGTACCAGCGAGTGGTGAACAAGTCCGACTTTTCCGTCGTAGAGATTCAAGTTCACGCTGATCGGAGAGCACTTATATAAGTAAGCATTCACCCGACCATTGCTCAAATGGCCCCAGAGATGTCGAATACATCATACGGGAGATACATGAGGGCATATGCGGGAGTCACATTGGCGGGTGGTCAATGACTAGAAAGACTATTCTGGCCGGATACTTTTGGCCCACACTACAATCAGATGCTAATAAATTTGTCACTGGATGTGAAGCCTGCCAAAAGCATCAACACATTATTCATCGCCCCGCCGAACTACTACGAGTCTCTACTATATCATGTCTCTTTGACCAGTGAGGAATGGATATAGTAGGCCCTTTCCCGATTGGACCTCAACAGAAGAAATTCTTTTTGGTATCAGTGGACTACTTCTCCAAATGGGTTGAGGCCGAGCCTCTCGCCCAAATCACGGAGGCTGCCGTGATGAAAATCTTGTGGAAAGACATAGTTTACAGGTATGAAATTCCTCATAAATTGGTATCGGATAATGACCGACATTTTCCGAGGCGCAAACTCAGAGATTGTGTGATGGGCTCGATATTCGCCAGGCTTTCACCTCCGTCGCTCATCCATGAGGTAACAGCTAGGCTAAAGTCGTTAATTGGGAAATCATTAGGGGGCTCAAGATAAAGCTAGACAATGTCCAAGGTAGGTGGGTCGAAGAACTCCTGAGTATCCTATGGTCGTACCATACCACTCCAAAGAAAGGGACGGGACAGAGTCCTTTCAATCTAGTCTACGGAGCGGAGGCGATAATCCCTGCGGAGGTAGGCGATGAATCAACCCGACGATGACTTTACAACAAGGAGAATAACGACCAGGAATGACTACTCAATCTAGACCTGGTGACGGAGATGCGAGACATGGCAGCTACCCGACTAGTTGCATACCGCCAATGCATGCAACAAGTCTACAATCATCGAGTGATCACCTGGACTTTCCAGGTCGAGTACTGGGTCTAGAAAAGGACAAACTAGCCGACGACCTTGGAAAGCTCAAGCCTCAATGGAGTGGACCTTACCTCATCGTCAGAAAGCTTGCGGGAGGCAATTATTATTTACAAGATGCTAACGACAAAAGACTGGAAATACCATGGAATTCAAGTAACCTCCAACCTTACCGCACCCGGTTATCCGGTTGATTAGTACGTGTATTTATAAACATATTTGTATTTTCTTGAAGCTTGAATAATTAAGGAACAGAAGCAAATGTCTCACCAAGGCCAAATGGGAGTGTAAAGCCCAAGTTCCTACCATCTTGTGGTGCTGAGGATGCCCAAGATGAGTAGACCTGGCCGAGGTGTTGAGGATGCTCGGCTAGGAGCAACTCGAGTTCCTATTATCTTGTGATGCCTAGGATGCCCAAGATGAGTAGACCTGGATGAGGCGCTGAGGATGCCCGATTGGGAGCAACCCGAGTTCCTATCATCTTGTGGTGCCAAGGATGCCCAGGATAAGTAGACCTGGTCGAGGCGTTGAGGATGCTCAGCTGGGAGTAGCTCAAGTTTCTACTATCTTATGGTACCGAGGATGCCCAAGATGAGTAGACCTAGCCGAGGTACTGTGGCTACCCAGCCGAGAGCAGCCCGAGTCCCTACAATCTTGTAGTACCGAGAATGCCCAAGATGAGTAGACCTGGTCAAGACGCTGAGGATGCCCGACCGGAAGCAGCTCGAGTTCCTATAATCTTGTGGTGTTGAGGATACCCAAGATGAATAGACCTGGCCGAGGCGCTGTCGATGCCTAGCTGGGAGCAGCCCGAGTTCCTACCATCTTATGGTGCCAAGAATGCCCAAGATGAGTAGACCGACCGAGGCACTGAGGATGCCCAGTCGGCAGCATCCCAATTTCCTATCATCTTGTGGTCCTTAGGATGTCCATGATAAGTAGACCTGACCGAGGCACTAAGGATGCCTGGTCGGGAGCAACCCAAGTTTCTACCATCTTGAGATGTCGAGGATGCCCAAGATGAGGAAACCTGACCGAGGTGCTGAGGATGCCCGGTCGGGAGCAGCCCGAGTTCCTACCATCTTGTGATGCCGAGAATGCCTAAGATATGTAGGGCTGAGGTGCTGAAGAGGCCCGATTGGAAAACTTGGCCAAGGTGCTGTGTAAACCAAGTCCAGTCCTTGCCGGCACAAGAGGATAAGAATGCGCCAAGTACCTGCTTCCTCCTTAGCAATAGATTTCATGGTTGCAAAGAATTTTATAAGGGCAAGGCAAGAGGCAACACAGAATATAGTCACAGTTCATAAGCTGTAAGGCAAGATGCAAGGTAAAGGGATTTCATTCAAAGGATTGGACTTACATACCCAAAGACATTCTAAAAATATATATATATAAAATATAGTACCATAGCTCTTTCTCCTCTACCGAGAGCTCCTCCCATACTCTGCCAACATTGAGGAAGCCCAGGTCAGCATCCAATTTTAGTGCATTGGCTCG
Organism: Boesenbergia rotunda; assembly: GCA_024364735.1. Classification (NCBI taxonomy): domain Eukaryota; kingdom Viridiplantae; phylum Streptophyta; class Magnoliopsida; order Zingiberales; family Zingiberaceae; genus Boesenbergia; species Boesenbergia rotunda. Next base: position 17,710 of record JAGFNQ010001309.1, on the reverse strand, counting down.
CTGAAGTTGATGGATAGCTCCATTGAAGCCTTGCTTGTGTCGTTTGAGCACTTGGCTAACCAGAATATCTCCAAACTCCTCAGATTGGGGGAATTTAGCCTTGAATGATGCCTCAGCTTCCGACTGTCGGGACTCCTCACCAGCTTGTAGTTTTCCAGTTCTTCAAGGGCTCAGTCCCGATAAGTTTTCAGCTCAGCCACCTCATTTGATATATGATCTCGGGCCACCAACGCTTCCTCAAGCTTCTTGGTGGTTATCGAGAGGCGGGACTTAACCAGGTGTAGGTCTTCCTACACGTCATATATGTGAGCAGTAGCAGCTTGTATTACTATTTCCAACTGATCCGCCTGCTCCTGGATTTAGCCATTGAGTGCCTCAGTAGATGTCTCCAAGAGGTGGACGTCCTCCAACAACTGCGTCTCCCGAGCCTGGAGTCCCCCCCCTCTCCTGAGTCAGTTGACTCACTTCTATAGAGAGGGTTGTCGCTCTCTCTGATAGAAGGTGTTCCTGATGGCGAGCACTGTGCAGTGACGACTCAGAGGTCAAGAGGGGTGTCCAGGCAGTGATCCACTTTGGCTCGAAGATTTCTACCAACCTCCACTTGCATCTGGACCTCTTGACGAGCAACCTCCCCGGAGGGGTGTCCAGGCAGTGGCCCACTTTGGCTCGAAGATTTCTACCAACCTCCCCGGAGTGGCGGGGGATGAGGGGCAGGAGACACGCCGCCAAGAAGGTTACGATGAAGGGGTCCGGAGCACCATCGTCAGTACTGGAAGATGCCTCCTCAAAAGGGTGACCCTCCTATGACCTCTCTTTGAAATGCACGCGTTGGGGTCCTAATGCGGCCGCCCTCTCAGCCACCTATACCTGCCGGCGCAGACGGACACTAGTGAATTATGGCTCCTCTGACCTCACCCGGTTGCCTTTAGGGCTGCCATGGGAATATGGAACTTTGGGCGAGGATGGAAGAGAGCAGACCTCCCCAATAGAAGGCTCGACCTCATCCCTAGGCTCCACAACAGCAGGTGCCGCCCTTCGGTAATGTTTGGAGAGGGGAATAACGCCCTCCTCTTCCTCATGAGCAGAGGGAGAAACCTGGGTTGAATGGGTTCTGCTCTTTGGGGGGGGGGGTAGGAGGAACCATGTGCTTCTGAGGGAGGCCTGTATCCCGATCTCTTCCTCCTCCTTATCGGGTAGGATGAGCCACCTTTGTTCGGAAGGGCGATGGCTTACTTTTCCAGTTGGTTTTGCCACCGACATAGGAACCCGGGGTGGTGGTTCCTCATCGCCTTCTAGACTAGTGGAGGTACAGGAAGCGTCGACTTCCATGGTGACAGGCAGTTTGGAGGCAGGAGACTCTTGGTTTTAAGTTGTTGGTGCAAAAAGCATCAGACATGAACAGTTAACCTTTGATGTTTCGATGTTTGACAATATACCAAGGTCTGATCAAAGTGATCAAGGGTTAAACCAAACAGAACCTGATGTTTGGTAGGGTAAATCCAGGTCTGATTAGTTTGATCAAAGGGTCAGCCAAACAGGACCTGATGTTTGGCAGAGTTATGAGAACCCAAGGTTGGTCAGTTGACCAAGGGATTAAGCCAAATAGGACTTGATGTTTGGCAGAGAGATTATACTTATTTGGACTGAGGCAAACAAGACTTGATGTTTGGCAGAAAGAAGTCTAGTCAGGATTAAGATGACTAGCAAACAAGTCCTTATCGAGGTGGACGAAGTCCTGGTGAGTGTAGCTGGGAAAGAAGTTTTAACTTGCAGGGTTGAGCACGAAGTCCTGGTTCAGGGAATTGGGCACAAAGTCTTGGCCGAGGGTTGGGCACTGATGTCTTGATCCAGGGGACTGAGCACAATGTCCTGGTCGGGGATCGGGCAACAAAGATTTTGCCAAGCGAGGACTACAGACAGAAGTAGAGATGGGTTAAAGATCAAACGTCTCGAGCTCCGGGTTCTCAGAGGCCAAGAACGAAGTCTTGGTCTGTGGGACCGAGCAGAAACATTACTGAGCAGGGATCACGAACAGAAGTAGGGACAGGTCTGTTGGATCTTGTACGGTTGCTAGAGGGGGTGAATAGTATTTCTTCGGCTTTCTTCTTCCTACGTTGTTAGTTGCGCAAGCTGAAATACAAACAAAACAATAAACAACAAGAAAGCAATACTAACAAGAACGATTTACTTGGTATCCACCCCTAAGGGTGACTAATCCAAGAATCCTTCGGTGGATCACTCCCCGGATGACCTCCGGCTAGCTCTTGTCGCTCCTTGTGGGTGGAGAAACCTCACCACAACACCTCGACAATACCTGAGCACCAAGACTACTATTTGACCTTTATCCAAGACCAAATTCGTCAAGAGTTTTAGCCACCACGAAGTCCTCTTTAAATAGACCTAAAGCTGAAACCCTCGCCACCAGTCGACTGCTCCCAGGGCAGTCGACTGGTCCCATTGAAAATTGACCGTTGCAACCCCAACGTTCGAATTTTCAGCAAACTCACCAGCCGCTACCAGTCGACTGCTCCCAGAGCAGTCGACTGGTCCAGAGTTGACTGCCTTATGTGAGTTTTATCAGTCGACTGCCCTAATGGCAGTCGACTGGTCCACTAACACACCTAGGGTTTCCCTTCCTGAGTACACTTCTCTCAGCACTCGAACCCTAGGATTTCCCGAGTACAATCACACAGCACTCGTACCCTCACAACTCAGCTGACCCCTCACCAGCAACCTCGAGTATTGCATTCGCGCCCTCTTCATCTTCGCCTCCCGTCTCTCGGATGCACGGAAGCCTCCAACTTGCCTCCATGCCATCCTTCACGCATGCCTCGAAGTCTGTGCCCCTTAGCTCATCGTCCCTGCCATACCAAGGTCCCTCGGGTGCGCACACAAGCCTCCAGCTTGTCTCCATGCCACCCTTCACCGTACCGAGGCTATCCAGCTAAGTCCATATGTGTAACCTGTACATCCTGCACACTAAACATACACATATTAGAACACAAGGGAAACATAACTTAAACCCTTTGCTCAAACATCAAAACACATGGTCACTCCGGACCATAGATTGCCCCAACAGGGTTGAGGATTGGATGTCTCGAGATCTGAATTCTTGGAGGCCGAGCAAAAGTCCAACCGGAGGTCTCGGTTGGCAATAGGTAGCTTCTCTAGATTGAAGTAGGTGAAAAACTAGTTCTACGGAAAGTGGAACAGTAGGCGTCGGTTTGACCTTGGATTTTAGTAGAAATGCAAAAGTCAGAACCAGACAGCTCTGACTGTCAAATCAACTAAGGCATAAGATTGTTTGTTTGTTTGTTGTGTGTTTTTTTGTCTTGAAGGTACCTGGAGTTGGAGGCAAGATAGGAGAACAAACACAAAACTAATAGAGCCTGGGAGAAAAACTTCTCAGGTGCCTGAGTAGGGACTCAGGCGCCTGGGATGGGAAGTTTTACCCCTATATCGAGTTTGCCATTTGGATTAGCTCGGATTAGTTATTAGGCGCCTTAATGGGCTCTAGGGCGCCCTAATATTGTGTATAAATAGAGGTGCCAACCCCTCAGTTAGAGAATCAAGTTTTATATCTACATACTCATTCTGTGCAAACAAAAAGTGCTCAGACGATGCTCTGCGACCAAGGAGGCTCCAGGAGGGATGTCTGGTATGAGACTGCTGCTGCGAGAGACTAAGCAGGCGATTTGAAGGCGATTAGAAGAATAAGATCGCGGCGTTCCTTTTACAGCGATGATGGCCGCCGGCGCCAGCAAACCGCCGGCGCCGGATCTGTCGGCTTTCCCTCCCCTCTCCACTGCTATTTCTGATCAACATGAGGGTCCGCAGAATCCTCAAGGAACTGCGATAGATCGGGAGATTTCGTATGCTGCAGCACTAAGGCCATCATCGCCGAGAACATCAAAAAAAGCCTTCGATGAGATCGGAGAGGACTTTAAGGAGATGAAGATCTATAATAACAAACCGGGCATCTTCTACACTGAAGAGGAGGTATTATCTATGGTTGATTCTTATCGCTTCGCTCTGGTTGGAAAATTTTCTGGTAAAAGACCTAGCTATTCAGCAATTTCGCAAGCTTTTAAGAATCTAGGGTTGTCCAATGTCTACAACATCAGAATTTTGCGACCGGGTCATATCTTCTTACATCTTACATCAAATGAAGACATGGCGAGAGTTTGGGCTCGAGAAGTTTGGTACATAGAAGGAATTCCACTGCGTATCTTTAAATGGTCACCATATTTTACTTATGAAGCTGAATCTTCAATAGTTCCTGTTTGGATAAAGTTGCCAGATTTCCCTATTCATATGTTCAATAAAAGTTGTTTGTTCTCTGCTGCTAGAATTGTAGGAAAACCAATAAAAGTGGATGAGGCAACAGCAGATGGTTCAAGGCTGTATATGGTAAGAGTATGTGTAGAGATCGATCTTCTAAAACCATTAATTTCTGAATTTTGGATAGGCATTGGGAAAGAAAAAAGGTTACAAAAGGTGATCTTTGAAAAGTATCCTAAATACTGCATATCCTGCTTTCATCTAGGACACTCGGCTGATGAGTGTTATATTAATGGCAATAAGCCCAAACCGGAATGGAAGTGGAATGAAGCAAACACTATGGTTCAAAAGGAAGATTTAAGAAAAAAACAGAGCGTTGCAGACCAAATAAATGATGATAAACTGGAATTCCAAAGAGAAGGAGAAATTTATAGAACAAATAGGCAAACCTGGATTCAAAAAAAGGGGCCTATTAATCAGCAAATGAATGAACAAAAAGAAATGTACAAGACTAAAAACAGATTCCAATCTTTATCAATGTTAGATGAGGAGGAGCAGGGAAACATAACTGACAAGCAAGACCTGAAAATAAGCAGTGACAATGGAGAAAAAGAGGATAATCTGGATATAGTTAGTAGAAAATCTTTGCAGGATATGCAACCTTCAGAAAGCAGAGATAACAGCAGCAGTTTAATGGAGAATGAAATAAGTAAACAAAGAACACAGAAAGAGCAAATTCAAGCACAGAAACTGATTTTGATAAGGTTATGCAGGAGATGTTAGGGCAGACTGATTCAGAATTTATAGAAATACAAGAGAAGACTGATTTACTGCTTATGGATAATAATCTGAATGAGTTTGGGGAATTAATAATAGAAACACAGGAACAACAAAATGAAGAAAGATAGAGTATAGTTGAGGAAGTTAATATTTCTAAATCTTTTTTAGAAGAAACTACCTCTGATGAGGAGGGAAGGGGACAGCTTCAAAGATCTTCTTCATTCCCTCAAGAATTGAATAAAGCAGCAATTTCAATACCTTCAAAAAAAGGTCCTTCTATCTTGCCGCAAAGGGTAACTAGAAGTAAAACTCAAAAGGGATAAAAAATTTCAGTTTTATAATGTCAGGAATAATATGGAATATTAGAGGAATAGGAAATGCTTCTTCACTAAGAAGATTGATTTATTTGAAGAATAATTTTCATTTGAACTTTGTAGGTATATTAGAACCTATGATAACTCTTGATGATTCCTTTATTACAAGAAGTTTAGGCTTTTCTATGACATTTTCCAATTGCTCTGGAAAAATATGGTTTTCTCATGATGCAAATATAAATTGCGAGATTTTATGTGATCATGAACAATTTCTGCATTTAAGATTGAAATCCTCCTTGCTTCCTACTGAAATGTTGGTTACTATAGTCTATGCTAAATGCTCCAAAGTTGATAGGTATGATCTATGGGAACAACTGGAGCGTATCAAACCAATTAATGAAGAATTCTGGTTGGTAGGTGGAGATTTCAATGTCATAGCTAATGTTTCAGAACAATCGGCCGGAGCTATTACAAGGGGAGGTGCTATGGAAGATTTTAACAATTTTATGATGTTAGCTGGCTTGGTTGATGCAGGTTTTGTAGGGGATTGTTTCACCTGGACAAATAATCGGATATGGAAAAGATTGGATAGAGTTTTAATCTCCACAGTTGGTCAGGGGAAAGGTATTTCAGTTCGGGTGGAACATTTAAACCGAGCAGCTTCAGATCACTGCCCATTATTGATTTCTTTTCCAATAACAGAGCAGATAGTAGCCTCTTTCAGATTCCAGAAAATGTGGCTAAGACACCAGGGGTTTATGCAAACTGTCAAGTTGAATTGGAATTTGCCTAGTGATAATTAAGGCCTTATCAATCTGCAGGTCAAACTGAAAAGATTAAAAAGCCATTTGAAATGGTGGAATAGAGATGTATTTGGGAACATACATGACAATATTCGCAAAGCAGAAGAACAGTATAGTGAAGCAGAGAAAATTTTTGACAATGATCCCTCGGATGATAATAGAATCAACAAAAATAAGCTTCAAGCACATTTCTTCAAAACTCTACAAATGGAAGAAGATTTTTGGAAACAAAAAGCAGCAGTAAAGTGGATGTGTGAGGGAGATAGAAATACAAAATTTTTTCACAATATGGTGCAAAAAAGAAGAATTGCTAATAGAATATTTCGGATATGGGATGAAGGTGTATGTCTAGAAAAACCGGATTTGATCAGAGCTTCGGGAGTTAGTTTTTTTGAGAAACTACTATCAGGAGAACCCTTTAATGAATTACCTTTTGATCTTAGTTGCATCCCTGAAATGATCACCATAGAAGAGAATGAAGCACTCTCGGCATTACCTTCTAATGAAGAGATAAAGAAGGCTGTGTGGGAAATGGATCAAAACAGTGTGGCAGGGCCGGATGGTTTTTCTGCAGCCTTTTACATTTCTTGTTGGGATATTATTCAATATGATGTTTGCCAAGCAGTTCTAGATTTTTTCAAAGGTGGGATGATTCCTAAAGGTATGGCTGCTACAACTATTGTCTTAATTCCAAAAATAGAGAATGCACAAGCATGGCAAGATTTCCGCCCTATTAGTTTATGTAATGTTTCATATAAAATAATCTCAAAACTGTTGGCAAATAGATTGAGGAAAATATTGAATAAGATTATATCCCCATATCAAAGTGGTTTTGTTGAAGGTAGATTAATCTCTGATAATATTCTCCTAGCACAGGAAATGACGCATAAATTGAATTATCATGCTAGAGGGGGAAATATGATTATGAAACTTGACATGGCCAAAGCATTTGATAGGGTTCAGTGGAATTTTCTTTTCAAAATCATGATAGCATTTGGATTCTCAGAAAAATTTATAGACATCATTAGAAGATGCATTACTTCAGTTTGGTTTTCTGTTCGTATAAATGGACTTTTGGCAGGATTCTTTCAGTCAAAAAGAGGATTAAGGCAAGGAGATCCTATTTCCCCTATTTTATTTATCATTGCTTCTGAATTATTATCTAGGGGTTTAGAGAAACTCTTTCTCAATAACCCTAAATTGGGATTTATCTCAGGTTGTTCATTAGGTATTTCTCATCTTGCATATGCCGATGATGTGATGATTTTCTTGAACGGTTCTGTTAATTGTGTTAAAAAAGTTAAAGCTTTTCTTGATGAATATGAAAGATATTCAGGGCAAGCTATTAATGCAAAGAAGAGCATGATTTATCTGTCAAAGAAAATCCCAGACAATCGAAAAAGATTAATCTTAAATGTAACAGGTTTTTTGGAAGGAACATGGCCATTGAAATACTTAGGTGTTCCTCTATTCACTGGACACAGAAAATCAGCATATTTCTACCCTATGATAGAGAAGATAAGGAAAAGGCTCTTGGGTTGGAATTTATCAAATTTATCTTATGGAGGTAGATTATGTCTAATCCAAAGTGTCCTCATCTCTATGCCTCTATATTTACTACAAGTGCTTTTACCTCCATTATCAGTTCTTCACAGTTTGGAGATGCTTTTTGCAAGATTTTTCTGGGGTTCTACGGAAAATAACAGGAAGATACATTGGGTTTCATGGGAAGATATTAGTAAACAGAAATTGGAAGGTGGGTTGGGAGTAAGAAAGCTTGCGGACTATAGTTTGGCAATGACTATTAAACTCTGGTATAGATTTCGAGAGCAGAAACTCTTTGGGCAGAATTTTTATCCAAGCTATATTGTAGATCTATACATCCGGTTGTGGTGAATTTAAAAAGGAATGTATCCCCATGTTGGCGCAGACTGATTAAAGTCCGTAACTTGGCAGAACAATATATCGGTTGGATCTTGGGAAATGGTAAAATAAACTTATGGTATGATGGATGGCTTGATGCAGGGCCTCTCTTTCAATCATTTGCACCTGTTAGAGATAGTGAAATGAAGGTTGCATATCTATTTGATGGTTTAAATTGGAATATGAATAGAATTAAAGAAGTTATTCCGGAAGAATTACATGCTGAGTTTGCCGGTTATCATATACAACAACTTGTGCCAGATCAGATCATTTGGAAACCTTCATTAAATGGTAATTTTTCACTAAAATCTGCGTGGGATAGAATTAGACAAACACAAAAAGAATCTTCCATTAACTATGCAGTTTGGAATAGCTTACTCAAGCCAAGCATTTCGGTGTTTGTTTGGAGATTTCTGAAGAGGAAATTACCTATGGAAGAAATTTTACAAAGACGGGGAGTTGCTTTAGCATCTAAATGTCATTGCTGCAATTATATGGAAACTTGGGAACATTTGTTTTATGATGGTCCTATTGCTAAAAAGGTATGGACTTATTTTGCTAGATTTTTTGTGTGAATAGGCCATCACGTTTTGATGAATGGAGAAGGAGTCGGAATGGACACATGGAGGGCATATTAGAGAGGTGATGCCCTTTCTCATCCTTTGGTTTTTATGGTTAGCTAGGAATGAGGCTAACATAAAGGAGTAAAGCAAGAAGTGGAAAAAATTCAAAACATATAATACAATATTGTATGTTGGGGGTTACTGCTGGAAATATAAAAGGAATACATTGGAAGGGATACATGGCAGTTGCGCAAACTTGGGGATTAATGATTAAAACTGTGATAAAAAATACATTACTTTGGTGCATTGGAAGAACCTAATTTAGGTGCTATAAACTTAACACGGATGGATGTTCTCGAGGGAATCCTGGCTTATCATCATATGGGATTATTATTCGGGATCATAGAGGACATTTATTATGGCTAAATATGGTTCTTTGGGATTATCTTCAAATGTGAAAGCAGAACTTTATGCTATTCTAGTTGGACTAGAACTATGTGTAGCTAATAACATTTTGCCGGTCTGGTTAGAATCTGATTCTAAGGTTTCTTTGAATATATTGCATTCTTCATTAACATGTTGGGAATATAGGAAGATAATTCTGAAAATTAGATTGATTATGATGAAGCACCAAATTTCCTACTCCCATGTGTATAGAGAGGCAAATAGTGCTGCGGACTATCTAGCAAATCAAGCATTTAATACTCAAGGGGAGAGAGTTATATGGAAGTAAGGTGAAGATAAAAAACTGCAAGGCATATGTAAGGTGGACAGGATGGGCCTTCCTTATATCAGGCTACGCCGGAATGTTTTATAAGTGATGCTAGTATCTGATTTCTGCTATCCATTTTAGACTGCCTTTGAGGATGTAAGTAGAGTCTCAAATGATTCTAGTTATCTTCCAGAGTTGATACAGATGACTTTAATACCAGAGAGCTCTGATGGTTTTCCTTGCCATAACTGATGCTTATTGTTTTTCAGAATTGGCATGATTCTGCTATTGAATTGAATACTATCAGATACTGTTGGGTTTTCTTTCTATTATAAAATGATTCTCTAAGACCAGTGGCTGAATTGATTTCTTTTTGCACAACTGTTGCAGATGCGAGATAAGTACTAGTGTAATTTTTCTGGTTTCTTTCTATTATTCTGTTGATTTTCCTTTATCAAAGCTGTTGCAGCAAGCTTGTTACAAAAATGGTTATCAGAAATCAGTGATTGCTTATAAAAATTTGTTTGCTGGTTTATAGAATTATGAGGAAAAAGAATACATTTGCAGGACTAATGTTTTCAGAACCGAACTGGAATATCAAACTATACTGTTATTGGGAAGAAGTTATTTTGAAGATTAAATGAAAGAAAGACAGAAGGCAATCTGATAAGCAATCAAAATTATACTGCTTATAACTATCGAATTTAGAAACCCTGAATCCTATCATTGTTGGGCTATTGATAAGCATTAGAGACATCTGACACAATGCTGTCAACAGAGCTGCTTTTGTACCAAAAATGAAGATGGAAGGTCTATTCAACCAGTCGGGGCTTTTATCTGGTTTCTGTTATCTATATTAGACTGTCTTTGAAAATAACTGGCATAGTATCTCTGCTGATCAAATATTAAACAGCGGACCAAATAGTATTATTTGGTTTATCTGTAGCGATGAATTGAATGCTATCAGATACTGTTGGGTATTCTTTCTATTATAAAAATGGTTCTCCAAGATCAATGGTTGCATTGCTTTCTCTACACACAGCTGTTGCAGATGCGAGGATTAATATTTTCATAACTGAACTGGAGTAGCAAATTATAATTTTCTTTTTTGGGAAGAAGTTAATTTTGAAGACTAAGTGATGAAAAGGCAGAAGGGCTGCTACGTACCAAAGTGAAGATGGAAGATCTATAAAACCAGTTTGGCTCCATGTGATTGAAAGCTGTTCTTAAAGATATCAACTCCAAATTTGGTAAATGACAAAGCTAGGCTCTTGGCTGACTGCGACATGGGTTTCAGAAAATGCAATATAGCTCATTTAAGTTGGAGGCCCCCCCTGTGAAATATTACTGATAGTTCCAATTTGGATAAAGTATATGGTCCAAGAGATTTGATTTTTGAAGCAGTGCTTGGTTATAAACCATCTATTTTGAAACCTGATCAGTGAAAAGCAAATACAGTTTAAGCCAAAATTGGAAAGCAGATATAGTTTTCAAGGTTTAAAGATCTGCAAGTCCTCAGATTTCTATGAAGATATTATCAAAAAGTCTTGAAAATCCAAGCGGTCTATGAATTTGAGGATGAATTACAAATGAAGGATGTTGTATAGTTTTAGCCAAAACCTCTTTTGAGCTCCTATGTAAAACCAGTTTGTTAATTCCTCTTTTTGGCAAAAAAGATGGAAATTCTAGAAAGTCCTCTCTTTGTAATTCCATATTAGAAGGTTAGGTTTGGTCCCCCTTCTAGTATGGTTTTTCTTTACTTCTTGAAATAAAATTCTTTTTCTCCAAAAAAAAAAAAAAAAAGCCGGCTTCGAACCCCTAGGCTCAGCAAATCAGTGGAAATAAGCTTCAATGAATCACTCTACTCAAAACGCACGCAGCTGGAATTTCAATCCAATCTCCTCGACTTCAGGTGATGGTGGTTGCTGTGGTGATTCGAGGACCATCTGAGCTCACTTGAGAACCCCTACAGCCGGCTCGGATGGTCAGAAATGGCTTACAGACGAGGTACAAGTGACTAGATTGCTGAGCTGTTGAAACCCTCAAACAGCCCTCTTCCGATGCAAATTTGAGCTGAATTCTCTAATGAAGCTATCCCCAATGACTCAGAACTCGATCCAAGGTAGAGATTAAGTGGTCACGCCTTCAAAACTGAGAAAAAATTGAAGCAAAACGAAGAAACGAAGAAGATGCTACTGTTGCGGCGAAGACGCGATGAGGAGAAGCTGCTGGGAAAATCTGATTAAATAGCTAACAATGGACGTCCCAGATTGATCGGATGAAATCCAACGGCTGATCTTGCTCTGATTTGAGCCAAACTTTGAGGATGTTGATCAGGGGTAAGGATCTGCCTCATGGTAGCTCGGATCCTGCAGATGTGCAACGAATGGTCCAGATCAACCTAATCTTTGAATGGACGATCTAGAGCACTTCGAGCTTGATCCAACGGTCGATTGTGCTCTAATTGGGATGAAACCTTCAGATCTTGATCAGAGTGCTTGATCAACCCTAACCCTAGTTCGGATTGCTTCAGATGGTACCGGATGGCTCAGATCTAGCCGCTCTTGAATCGGACGACCCGGATTTAATCCTAATCTTGATATCTCGATCCGGGTCACTTCTGACTCAAGTTTGACCCGATATGCCCTAGGTCCGAGATCCTTTCTTGCCTACAAAAATATATCAGAAATTAAGTGGCCAAATAATACAATTTAATGTAAATTTGCAATTAAGTCCAAAATAAAGGTAAATTCTAAAACCTAGGGCAATTTCACAATTAAGCAATAAAAACATAGGTCAAATATGGATTTTAGCAATTAAAATAATCAACAAAAATGGTATCTATCAACTCCCCCACACTTAACCTTGAGCGTCTCGCGAAATCACTAAGTAGGTATCCCCTAGATTTTCTTAAGTATAATTAAAAACAAACGAAAAGAAATTACCTAAGGTTGTCAATTCTCATAAATCTAAGCTCTATGTATTAGTATCTTGTCCTTAAATCAACAACTTAGCCTTTTCATCTATCATGAGTCATTGAGATGAATTTAAATCACTAGCCTTTCATGGGAAGTTTTGGTGGCTCTCTCCTTAAGTCCTAAGTTGATGATGGAAGTGGAGCTCACTCAAACACATATGCTTCTTGCACTACCATAGGCTTGCTTATTATCTAATCTCAACCATTATTCATGATTAGGATCAACATCTACAAAAACAAGTGAAAACAATGTAAAATGGTAATAAATGGAGTAAAAACCAAGAAAATAGAAAAATTGACTAAGTGGGAGACTTGGTTGCTCAAGGATGTTTCCAATGTGCTTTGCCCCATCTTCCAGTCCTCTAGTGATATCAAAAAGTGTGGCGAAGTCAAATTCGAATAATTCCTTTGATTTGGATGAAGAAAAACCTATTTGATCTCCTTGTGCCAAGTTTCCATTTTGCGTGCCAACCTTGATTTCTTTCCTCTTCTCTTTTCTGATTTTTGTTTCTTTTCTTTCTCCTTCTCTAGTGAAATCAGAATGATGGTAATCTTCAATTTGGATGAGAGAAACTTCAATGATTTCATGGTGCTGAAATTTCAAAGGTGTGCCACTTATTTCTTTGTTTTTCTGTTTTTTTCAAACTGTCTGCTTCTTTTTTTTTTCTTTTCTGCAATTGGTCTTAGCTGGAGCATATCAGATCTTGCAACACTCTAATTCCTTCATATCAGTTGGCATCTAGAAGTTGTTGAGCACTTAAAGTGTTCCACTCGAAAATTCTGCTCAATCAAGTTGAATTTTAGCCAACTTCTTTCCATTTTCTTCTCTATTTCGAAACTCCTAGCATCCAAATTCCTTTCTTGTTCTGATAGGCTGTGATGTGCTTCGATCTATGATACATTCATCCACTTCATTTCGTGATTCACAGCCTTGGAAAATCGAATTTCAGCTTAAACATGACACAAATCTGTTTGAATGCAAACATTCCATTCTGATTTTTCTGCTTCAGCTGTTTTCTATTTCTCTTTTTTTTTTCTTAGTCAATTGCTAAATGCATTCCTGGTCACAATCTGCTCAGTTGGATACTTGGTGACCAGGAACTAGCTCCAATTCACACTGCCATGACCTTCTTGATACACAATCCTTCAAGTTGGCACACCTACCACTTAAATTTTCTTTTTCTGTTTCTGTGTTTCAAATCCAGCTCCACGACATCTTCCAGATCTTGCAACATTCTGATTCCTTTCCAAAGAAAATTAGTACACAGGTACTTGCATCAATTGGTAGTGGACGATTTAGGTGTTCCACTCGAAAATGGTTGAGTAGCAAGTCAAGTTTCGGAGACTGCATTGCAAAAAAAAAAATCTTTCTTTTATGTTCTGATTTCTTCCAGTTCTTTCATTTGTAAGCTGCTCCCTTTCAAGGTTGAATTCAGCTACACATTGCTGGATTAGGAAGCAGGAATTCAGCTTGATTTATTCCTTCAATGGCACAACCATGTAGCAAGATGTGTTTTCAGATTTTTTTTTTCTGTTTTTTTTCTTTCTGTCGAATTCACAATGGCACAATCTTGCTTAGATCTTCAACTTATTGCTTGACTTCTTCCGGAATTTGGCTTCAATTGGATGGTTGCGTGCCACTAGACCTTGGTACACAAATTCTTCTTCATCCACCAAATTGAACTTGGCACATGTAATTGTAAATTTTTTTTTTCTTGATATGAGATGTCTCTTTGATACCCAATCTTTCCAAAACATTAGTCACTCCCCCACACTTAAATCTTTGTCCGTCTCGGGCAAAATAGCATTAGAAACATTCAAACAACAAGTCCAAAGAAAAGTAAGGGTAAGAGTAAGAAATAGGTAAAGAAAAATGAAATGAACATGATTTTTGTTAAAATTGATATGGAAAGGTAAATAAATGGATAAGCCTCTATAGATGTGATCCAATCATTGAAATATGGTTTTGAATGAACCTAAGTAAGTTCTAGAGTACAATAACATAGGTGTGTCACAAAAATAAGGTTAATTCTTACTAGGTAAAAATAATTCATCCCAAGTCCTCAATTAAGAATCTAAAGCAAGTAGTACTCAAGCATCCAAGATTTCATCCATTAGCTCAAATCCTAAGTTTTAACAACCAAATTTAATTTATTTTCAAAAGACTCTAAAATGCTATGGAGATAACCTAGAGGGATACTTTTATTTCCACTCATGTAAGAAACAAACTTCTAAGAGAACTAACATGCATTTATTGATAAGGACTCAGTTTAAAAGAAAATTCTACTTCTAAAAGAAAACATAAAAAAATAAAGCATGCAATAAAAGAAAATACAAGCAGAATCAAACTCCCCTTTATTCTGGTGGACGGAGCCTTTCCAGAAGTAGCCTCCATCATGGTAGTGGAGGGGTATGAGTGGCTGAGAGAACTAGGACTCCCCCACACTTGAACTTCACAAAAAATTGCTCTGGTGGCCTAATGCGATTCAGGTTCAAAATCCATTGAAGGAATGGAGTGCTTTGAATTAAAGTAAGATTTTCTCCTCTTTCTTGATGCCTTTCAGAAGTCCTTCTAGGAGGTTGAAGTCTGTTCAGTTGGAGCACCCACTCCTGAAGTCTTCTGGACCCTGCAAAACAATGTAATACCTCTCTCAAGTGTTCAGGGTCAGAAAGAAATGATATAAATTCAGTCTCTGCATGAAATGAATTCAAAGCTGCATCATGTCCAATTAAATCAAATTCTGGTACCTCAATGAAATTTTCAAAATCATTTCCTACAAAATTTGCATCCAGATACTCATCACAAATAATGAAATCAATTTCTAGCATATCAATAGAAATTTCACAATTATTTTCCATCAAGGGTGTATCAAGTAATGTGTCACAGCCAATCAAATCAACCTCAGATATTTCCATAAGTTTCTCACATTCAACCTCAGCATAAGATATAGCAAGAGATTCATCAAAATAAATAACATCCATTTCAGGCACTTCTAAAAATTTTTCACTATCCATATCCACAAAAGATGTATCAAGTGATTCATCATAACAAACAACATCAATTATAGGTGCCTCTAAAATTATTTCACAATCCATATTTACAAGAGATGTATCAGGTAATGCATTATGACTGAGGAAATCAATATTTGGTACCTCTATTGGATTTGCACAAACAATCTCTACACAAGGTATATCAATAAATTCATCAGAATCAATAAGGTCAGCACTAGGTACCTCGCTGAATTTTTCTGAACCTAGAGGAGAAATACTTACCTGAGCGTGCTGGAGAATACCTGGAGGTTCTACAAGGGTAGATGTATCCATGGCCTCCTCCTGGTCAAGTACATGCTCCTCTTCAGCCTCAGACTCTGGTGGACACTCAACTAAAGCAGGTGATCCTTGGGTGCTTGCTTCCACCATGCAAGTCCCTACACTTTCTGGTTCATCCTTTGAATCTTCTAATGTACCAGTCAACTGTGGTGGTCCCTGGGGCTTAGTGCAATCCCCTACACCTATGGAATCATCTCCTATGCATTCTTCTTCTGTAATATCTGCAACAACAACACTAGAAAAATTAGGACCATCAATAATACTATCATCAGAAAATAAAAGATGAGAATGGTCCTGTGGAGCTTCAGTTTCTTCTTCTGGAGCTGAAAATTTTGAAAATAAATTTTGAGTAGGAATCTCCGGAGAGATGCATGCTGTAGGTGCCCAATATTTGATGATTACTTCTTCTTCTTCTTCTATCAAATTTGCAAGATTACTTGAAGAAGGACTTGGCCATGCGCTAGGGTCACCTTGAACTGATATAAAATCAACTCCGGGGCTCTCAGAATTAAAAGCAACTTGAGAAGATAATTGCTCTGATTTTTGGGCTTGACTTTGATTAAATTGATCAACCAATTTTTCAAGGCGTTGTTCGATGCCTTGCCGTTGTTGTTGTAAACTTTGCTGTTGTTGTAGGACTTGTTGGAAATTTTTCTGTTGTAATTGTTGAACCTGTTGTAACATCTCCATCATCCTTTGTTGTTGAGCCTCACTCCAATCAGGACTCTCAAAGCCTCCTTGGTTAAACTGCTGAAATGGGAGGGGCTGAAAATTCTGAGTGTCTTGCTGAAAATTCTGATTAATGGACTGTGAGGGCTGGAAAAATAGTTAGTTTTGAGGTGGAAATGTTTGAAACGATTGACAATATTGCTGCCCTTGTTGATATGGCTGGAATTGAGGTTGAAATTGATTATGTCCATGCTGAAAACTTGCAAAAGGCTGCTGGAAATTTTGGTTAAAATGCTGAAATTCTTGCTGAAATTGTTGGAATTGTTGTGGTGGCTGAAAATTTGGCTGAAAAAACTGATTTGGTTGCTGAAAATTTGAATAGGGCTGTTGAAAATCTTGAATTGGTTGCTGAAATTGCTGGAAAGGCTGAAATTGTGGCTGAAGTGGTTGAATCGGCCACTGGTGAGTAGATGACTGAGCTTTATGTTTTTGTTGGTATTCTAACACCTTACACTGAAATTTCAACTCCACCAATGCCTCTTTTATCTCTTTACAGAACTCTGGTGACAACATTTTGATCTTGCAGCCCTGTCACAAAAAAAACAAGAAAAATAGCAGGAACCGTATATAAAAGATAAAGCAAAATAAAATAGAACCCAATGATATGTCAAAAAGTATACAAGCAAAAATCAAACAAATCAACTAGTTGCTTCCCCGGCAACGGCGCCAAAAAATTTGATAGGCCCAAATTAGACAAGATTAAATTGTCACGAAAGTATGGGACCATCAGAATTTAGAATTTATAAATGAATGCTAGAAACCCTTTTTGCAATCAAAAATATGAAAACGTAGTAAAGGGGCCACAGGTCGTATTTTTCCAAGGGACTAGTTGACGTTGTTTGATTCGCGCTTGTATTTAGGTGTCATTTGTGAATTTGGGTTCGAATGTGATTTGGGTTTGGACTGCAATTGAGAATGAAAACACAATGAAAATTTAAGAAACTCAACTCATAACCTAAGCAAAATGATGGCACTTAATAACTCAATCTATGAAAAATCTGATCAGAGCACTTACAAATTTTGGAAATTAAACAAATCTGATTTCAATGCAAGAGCACCCTACCAAACTGATTTAAGCTTAAAACTTCCCACTCAAAACTGAAACTTAAAGATGGACTGATACATAACAGTGCTAAGGCTTTCTTGATACCAAAATTCAGGGAGACAAGCCTGAAATTTCCGGAAAGAAGTTTACCATTCAGAAATACAATGAATACAAGCAACTGATTTCATGCACAACCTACTTCTGATACCAATCAGTGCAGAGATTAATCTTAACAGAACATTCAGATAATCAG
>JAGFNQ010001308.1:0-54404 GCA_024364735.1 Boesenbergia rotunda | reverse complement strand
ATAATCAATTCCTTGTTTCTGACGATATCCTTTTGCCACTAATCTAGCCTTAAAGGTAACAACATTACCTTCCATGTCGGTTTTCTTCTTGAAAACTCACTTGCACCCTATGGGCTTAATCCCTTCAAGTGGGTTAACTAAGTCCCATAATTGATTTTCGTACATGGAATCCATTTCCGACTTCATGGCTTCAAGCCATTTGTCCCTTTCTGAACTTTTCAGAACATCATCATAACTGATAGGTTCGTCGTTCGATTCACTTACGAGAAATCCGTATCTCCCTGGAATATTGCATGTCCTATCAGATCTACGAAGAAGTGGTGTTGTTTTAGGTTTAACCGATAGCTCATCATTATGAGTTATTGGTTGTGGGTCTAGACTAGGTGTCTCTGTAATGTCTATTGGAGTTTCTTGAACTTCTTCAAGTTTAATACTACTCCCACTGTTTTCTTGTAAAAGAAATTCTTTTTCCAGAAATACAGCATGCCTTGAAACAAACACCTTTTGTTCCAAGAGATGATAGAATTGGTAACCCTTTGTTTCCTTAGGGTATCCAATAAATAGACATTTATCAGACTTAGCATCCAATTTGTCTGATACAGTCCGCTTCACATAAGCAGGATAACCCATATCTTAAGGTGAGTTAAGTGAGGTTTCTTACTATTACACGTCTCATATGGAGTAGTAGAGACTACCTTGGTCGAGACTCTGTTTAGCAAGTAAACAGCTGTCTTAAGTGCATAGCCCCAAAAGGATTTTGGAAGAGTTGCATGATTTATCATGGATCTAACCATGCCCATCAAGGTTCGGTTACGCCTCTCAGATACACCATTATGCTGTGGTGTATATGGCGGAGTCCATTGAGACAATATCCCATTGTCCCTAAGATAATCTTGAAACTCTTGACTTAAGTATTCACCACCCCGATCGGATCGAAGTATCTTAATACTTTTGCCAAGCTGTTTCTCTACTTCATTTCTGAACTCTTTGAATTTCTTAAAAGCTTCATATTTGTGTTTCATCAAGAACACATACCCGAATCGTGAGTGATCATCGATAAAGGTAATGAAGTAGCTATAGCCTCCTTATGCAAGAGTTGACATTGGTCCACATACATCAGTATGTATTAAACCAAGCAATTCTCCCACTGGATTACCTTTTCCGGAAAAGGGTAATTTGGCCATCTTGCCTTTTAAGCATGATTCGCATGTATCAAATGAACCGGGTTCAAATGATTCCAGAATTCCACATCGGTGTAATTTGGTCATGCGTTTCTTACTTACATGGCCAAGACGACAATGCCACGTATAGGAGTCTATTCAATTATCTATTCGAGCACGTTTGTTGCTAACTTCGATATTGAAAACGTCACTAGATAAATCTAACGTGTATATACCATTGCACAAAGTTCCGGTCCCATAAAGAACACCATTTAGAGTTATGTAACAACAATTGTTACTAAAAGTTAAATGATAACCCTTTTCATTCAAACATGAAATAGATACAATATTCTTTATTAACGAAGGAACAAAATAACAATTATCCAATTCTAAGACACGTCCAGTGGGGAGCTTTAGCAAATATGTTCCGATGGCAACAACAGCAATCTTTGCTCCATTTCCAACTCGCAAATTCGCTTCTCCCTTGACGAGTCTTCTTCTATTCCTTAGCCCCTGTATGTCATTACATATATGTGAGCTACACCCAGTATCAAGTACCCAGGTGGTTGAGGAAATAGAGTGACATTCAATAACGAAGATACCTGAAGAGGATGGGGCATCGGATGCCTTCTTCTTCAAGGACTCAAGATAAACCTTGCAATTTCTTCGCCAGTGACCCTCCTTGCCACAATGATGGCAAGTGCCTTTTGGTTTCTTTTCAGTCTTTTTGGCCTTTTTCTTCTTTCCCTTATTCTGTTCTTTGGCCTTCCTCTTAGAACCTTTCTTTGAGGAACCAACTAACAGTACCGTCTTTTGATCCTGCTTCACAGAAGACTCTACAGTCTTCAGCAGGTTGAGCAACTCAGGAATGGTAGTCTCCAGCATGTTCATCCGATAGTTCATCACAAACTGTGAATAACTTTTGGGCAAACAATGCAGAATTAAGTCAATACTTAATTCATGATCCATTGCAAAACCGAGTGTGCTTAGTCGCTCAATGTACCCCAACATCTTCAACACAAACTGTGAGACAGAAGTGCCTTCCTGCATTTTAGAGGTGAAGAGGATTCTGGAGACCTCGAACCTTTTGGATCTCGCCTGCTCGTCAAATAACTCATGAAGATGGAAGATGATGGTATAAGCATCCATATGCTCATGCTGCTTTTGCAGCTCAGGTACCATAGCGGCTAGCATGATGCAACTCGCAAGTTCAGAATCGGTCACATGTTTCTGATAGGCCACTAACTGGTCTGGAGTTGCATTTTCTGGAGGACGGTTGGGAAGTTGATCTTCAAGGACATAAGAGAGCTTCTCTGCCTTGAGGACTATCCTCAGGTTTCGAAGCCAGTCCATGAAGTTTGGCCCAGTCAGTTTATTGGTGTCCAAAATGGAACGCAAATTCAGAGAAGACATGATCGAGTGATTATCCTAGAAATACAAATTGAGCTTATGTGAGAAGAATGATAAAAAATGAATCAACATACATTAATTAAATCATATTTATTTTTCGAATTGAATAACCCATTTTATCAATTCGGGAGATCGTAGGAACACCTCCAAATAGGTTGATATCCAACCATAGGTAAGAACAACCATGGCTGTGACCATCAAGTTATTCTTAGCTATGAAGGTAGGTAATTATACCGATTACATATCACATATATGTAACTATCACTTTATGCTATCAACTAATTGAATGTTTGCATAAATCATTGGGTTGTTAACTCATTAACAAGTATGCAACAATATACATAGCACCCAACTGCACCTCTCTTTACATCGACCTTGGCTGTGGCACAACAAATCGATGCTCCAAGCTTAAGGCTGACCCATTAATCAAGAAATAGTTTTAATATGGTTGGAGCTCATTCAACCGTTTAGTCAGGCTTGAATGTGTCCAACAACCAAAACTAAGGATTGACCTCTGACTCCAACTATATTAATCATAAACTAATTCCATGGTTTGAACATGTTGAGGTTCAAGCCGGGCATGGATGTGTCCATCAACCCAAACGAGAAACAAAACTCCGGTTCTAACCATATTAATGGAAGGTGTTAGCATTAATATCTTGTAAGGGGTTTTGGGTCTCATCCTTTCTTTTCTAAGCACATTCACGACATATAATTATGTCATGTACTAACGATTTCCTTAATAAAGTATGTATGTGACTTAATTTATCAAGTCTCATTAATTGAATTAGGAACCGGATTTCCTAATTCTAATTTCATACTTTAATCAAGGAATTGTTTTGGGAAACAATTTCCTAAATTGTCATAATCAATTTCGGAAATAATATGTTTAAGACTTTGATTTCTCTAAATCAAATCTTATTAAATTAAGAGACAGATTCCCTTAATTCAACCACATATTATTTTCATAAAAATCTTATTTAAGAAAACTCTATAGGAAACTATTTTCCTAATAAATTTTGGAGACAACAATATGTAAGAGCATCACCTCTTAAATCAAATAAGGAAATTATCATTTGAGAATCACCTCAAAATTTCCAAGATTTGATTACATATTTTATTTATGGATTTATTAATTTCAACAAATTATTTTCTTTGGGTGGCTCCCGAGGCTCAGATACCCAAAAAAAGGAATTTGTTATAAATCTAATTTGGTCCGCTCCCCGAGGCGTAACCAAATTAAACATGACAATTTTATTCAAAATAGGTAATTAAATTACAACAACTAACTTTAAATTGGACGGCTCCCCGAGGCTCAATCCAAAATAAAGAATTTTGTTAATAATTTAAAGTCAATTCGAATTTAATTGTCAATTAATAATCCATAAATTTGTCTAGACTTTCTTGAAAGAAAGTGCCCAAAATTGCGAGATTTCATAATAGGTTTTCAGAATAATTGTAAGTTTCTGGTACAAAGAAAACTTACATATTTCCAAAATTGGAAATTTCCAAAATAGGAAATTTCTAAAATTGGAAAGTTTCCAAAAATGGGAAGTTTTCACAATTATCATAAAATTTCAGAAACTAGGATATTTCAAAAGTTTGCGAAATTTCTTGAGGATTTTCAAACTTTGAAATTCCTAAATCTAAAATTTATCATAATTGGAAAGTTTCCATAATTGAAAAATTTTCCAAAATTGAGATCATGACAAAGTTTTCCGCAAAACAATTATATGATTATGTCGAACACTAACCGGCTCTGATACCACTGTTGGGACTGGGTGCATGTTGACATGGATACGGGTTCGTAATTTTAAAATTTAATTACATGCAGCGGAAGGTTTAGCATAAATAATTTCTCAAATTATTTTAACCACGTATCTAGCATGCAACCTCATGTTGTGGAGACATGATCATACATTTAAAATTTTGCAAAAAGTAAACTAATTTACTTAATACCTCGCGTAACTCGTAGAAAGGGATGAGATCCAACCGTAGCGTCCCTTGGAAGCTCCGCCTCTATTCGCGTCCACGCCGGGTTTTTTTCGGGATGACTTCGCAAAGCCACGAGTTTCGTGCCGACAAGAACTACTAG
Organism: Boesenbergia rotunda; assembly: GCA_024364735.1. Taxonomy (NCBI): domain Eukaryota; kingdom Viridiplantae; phylum Streptophyta; class Magnoliopsida; order Zingiberales; family Zingiberaceae; genus Boesenbergia; species Boesenbergia rotunda. Next base: position 49,739 of record JAGFNQ010001308.1, on the reverse strand, counting down.
ATTCTCCAAAGACACGACAAGAATACCAAGAGAGAGATGAAAAACTAACCACCAAACGAAGAACGGAATCAAGATTCCGGGAGGAAGGAAGGAGTCGCGCCCGCTTCTTCTTCTTCTTTGGCTTCTTCTTGGTGGTGGAAGCTCACGACAAAGGGGGAGGGCTCTAGGGCCGGCGACACTAGAAGAGGGAGAGGGAGAGAAGGAGAGGGAGAGAGGCTAGGCTTGAATCCTTGATCTCTTGGATTAATTTCCAAGCCTTGCCTTGGTACCTTTATATAGTAGCCTCTTAATCGCCAAGTCTCCTCTTAACGGAATAAATTTTTCATAAGAAATTTATCTTATAAATTTTTCTATGAATTATTCCGTTATGCCAAGTTTTTATTATAACTTAATTTATAATAAAAACAACCATGTCTCCCCTTTTATTATGGAAAAAATTTCTTTATATAAATTTCTTTATATAAATTTCTTTATCATGGTAAATCAATCCATTATTGATTTTATAAAATAAAATAAACCAATCCAAGGTTTATTTTAATTTCCATGAAAATAAATCTCTTTATATAAATTTCTTTATATAAATTTCTTTATCCATAATTTCATAAAACAAACCACGCGCGGTTTATTTTATAATTTGAACCAAACAATTTGGTTCTCTCCTTTTTATTGTGGCCGGCCAAACCAAGCCATGACCTCACGAATTAAACTCATTTAATTCGTCCAATAAGTCTTCAAAAGACTTAGCCATTTTATGCTTCCGATGCGTCTCTGAAAAATTCAGATTCGACTTATCTCTCTTGATCGGAAAATCCAATTTTCAACTCATTTTAAATCCCTCGGATCACTCGTAGTCCGTGTGACTAAATAGGCTTTCGATTTATGTTGGCCGTCTATAATTAACCAATTATAGAACGATCATGATTGGCACCTAGTAGTATATCATGATCCCCAATTAATCGAAAGATCAACGGTTGACCTCAGAAATAATTCTGAAACCCTTCAACAGCTATAATGAGTCGTGCCCCATTCCCTTCACCATCTTATACCCACTTGGTTCAGGACACAGTCTATGTGTGTCAGTCCCCACTAGGCTGACTACGTCACACCTAGCCCAAGCAATGTCTTTCTCGTCCAACGGATTCTAATTACTCTCATGTTTCTTAGAGATTCATACTCGGAACAAGTTATGCTCTGGCCAGAGGCTTCGAGTAACAATCCAACGATAGGCCTTGGGTATACATCTCCTCGCAAGGAGTGGTGAATCCTTTGTAGGCTGTTCAAACATCTTCGGGCACTTTGGCTTATACCCAATCATCCTGGGTCCACACCTCCTTGGAGATGCTTGCTTAAGATGTCAAAGTATAAGTTTTCATGACCAAGATGACTTGAACACCGCAAGTCAAAGGAACATCGCACTTAAGCTGCAGTAAGAACTTTCATTGACATATTTATATGTAGATTACCATATGAAGTTTTATAGCTAGTCACTCCAATGAACTAGTTCCCTTAACTAGCATTCATGTTTATCTCCGGACATCCCAATGTCACCAGCCAGTGAGAATCAGCTGATTAGAGAATAACCCATGCTAGTCTCAACAGAATTGATAGTGTCCGTATCTGTCAATTCATCGACTAGGGACAATTTCAATACTTCACAATTGCACATGTAGAGATAATCACTAGTTGTGAATTCATCACAAATTCTCTCATGCTGTGAATTGTATTGCGGACATTCAGTAAATGAGTTTAAGATCTCAATCAAATACATGAACATGTATACTCAAATAGTGAATATTCATTTATTAAAGTAAATGATTACAATCATAAGGTGATTGCCTTAGGACACTTCTCTCATATTACTAACACTTTCTAGGCACATTCCTTCCCATCTTGGGATTAGTGCCATGATCCTTAAATCTAGAGGCCTTGGGTCTACCATTATGCATGCTCTTCCTAGGGTTTTGATCTACCTTTATATCCCTAGTCCTATCATTATATTTGAAACCAAAATTATGTACCATTAAGCATTTTTCATGAATGTTAGCATGCATGGATGAATGATTAATTCTACTTTTATCATGCATTGAGGAACTTGAAATTGAATTACATTTCAATATAGGGTTAGGAATTACCTCCCTTACCCTTGACGTTCCCCTTTGATGGAAGCTTCTTCTCTTTCTCTCCTCCTTCTCCCATCTTCTCAAATTTTCCATCTTCTTTAATTCTCCTTTTCTAGGGCACTTGGTGTGGTAGTGCCCTAGCTCTCCACATGTGAAACATCGGATTTTTTTTTCTTTTCTTGGGCTCCTCCATTCCTACAACTCATGTTAGATTTAAAAGAACTTGAAATGAGTGTAGATTTTTCCTCCTTTTTACCTTTCGTGCACTTGTCCTTGTAGTGCCCCTTTTCGTTGCAACCAAAGTATATGATGTGTTCCTTTTTCCTTGCTTTGGCAGAGATAGAGGCTTCTTCTTGTTCTTATATGATTGAGGGTCTTTCCTCCCCCTTAATACTTGAGGTTGATACTTCCTCTTCCCTTGATGAGGTTGACGATCTCTCACTCAATTCCTCTACCTCACTTGAAGATGTTGATACTTCTTCTCCTTTTTGATCTTCTTGGATTCTTGCACTTGTTTCTTCGAACTCCTTTCCTCCTTGAGTTTGTATAGGCTTTCATGATATTCTTTCAATTTAGTCCACAATTCACATGCATTTTGGTATGCCCTACACAACTCAAAATTTTGTTAGGCACACTATCAATCAATATACCCATTACCTTTTCATTTACCCTTGCTTGTTCTTGTTGCTCTTGATTCCAATACCTCGGCCTAAGCCTCTTCCCATGCTTATCCTTTGAAATCTCAAAAGGCACTTTAAGCGCAATTCTACGGTTCCACTCCATCCCAAATCATGTCTCCATTCTCTCCTTCCAATACTTGAAATCCTCATGATCGTAGGCCGGGGGAGTGTTTATATCATCCCCAAGTTTGTCTTCCATCGTTCCTCTAGCTTTTCTTTGCTCCCTTGTCGGTTATTCCAATCAAGAGCGGTCCTAGCTCTGATACCAACTTATGGATCGTTTGTGTCCGCTAGAGGGGGGGTGAATAGCGTTTCTCGGATCTTTCTTGTACCTGCGTTGTTAATTGCACAGCGGAAACAATAATAAAGAAAACAAACAATGCTAACAAAAAGAATTTACTTGGTATCTACCCCGGCCGGGTGACTAATCCAAAATCCGTCGGTGGATCACTCCCCGGATAACCTCCAGCTAGCTCTCGTCGCTCCTTGTGGGTGGAGAAACCTCACCACAACACCTTGAGAACCTCTGAGCACAAAGACTACTATTTTGCCCTTAACCAAGACCAAACTCGTCAAGAATCTTAGCCACCGCGAAGTCCTCTTTAAATAGGACTCGGGTTGAAACCCTCACTACCAGTCGACTGCCCCAGGGGCAGTCGACTGGTGCCACTGGAATTCGACCGTTGCACCCCAATGTTCGAATTCTCAGCCAACTCACTAGCCACCTACAGTCGACTGCTCCCAGAGCAGTCGACTGGTCCCCAGCTAAACCCTTTCCCGAGTACAATCACACTGCACTCGTACCCTCACGACTCGACTGACTCCTCCTCCGCAACCTCGACTATTGCCTTCGCGCCCTCTTCATCTTCGGCCCTCGTCCCTCGGATGCACACGCAAACCTCCAGTTTGCCTCCATGCCACCCTTCACGTACGCCTCGAAGTCCACGCCCATCAGCTCATCGTCCCTGCTCTCCAAGGTCCCTCGGGTGCACACAAGCCTCCAGCTTGTCTCCATGCCACCCTTCACCATACTGAGGTCGTCCAGCCAAGTCCATATGTGTAACTGTACAACCTGCACACTCAACATACACATATAAGATCACACGGGTAAGCCTAACATAAACCCTTTGCCCAAACATCAAAACACTTGGTCACTCCGGACCACAGATTGCCTCAACAGATTCTAGGGTTAGAAACCTAGAAAGGGAAAATCAAGCTTTAAGGGCAAAGCTTGATAAATTGGAGAAAACCCTAGATAGATTTGCTATTGGATCAAAGGGTTTAAGGATGGTGTTGTGTAGTCAAGAACCCAACCATGATAGATCGGGTCTAGGATACCGATCTAAGAGTTTCAATGCCAATAAAAAGAAATATGCTAGGGTAGCATATAATTATGGCAAGGAGGGGCAGTTCAAAAATGTCAAGGGGGTGCCATTTAAAAGGAAAAATAAGGACTTAACCATGGACAAGGTGTCTAAGGTTAAGAAGGTTAAGTTTGTAGGCCAAGAGTCACCAGAGGTACATCGGTGTGACCTAGTGGTTGTTGAGTCACCTAGGGAGGTGGCTAGGGCTAATAGCTCAAGAGGAGCTCTAGAAGCCTTTGGGATATATGGTGAATGGATCTCGGGAGGTGTTCTCCTAGAGGTCCAGATGGACCATGGAGTGTGCCAAAAGAATTGGAGACGGACTTGAGTCTCAATTTTGGATTTTGGCACGATGGTTTTGAGTTTCATGCATGGAAATATGACATCGGTATCATATTACATGAAAATGGGTGTTTGACATGTAAATCCCATATAAAGCAATGCTAGTGATGCATTGTGGTTTGATATGAGCAGTGACATCAAGAGGAGGTCAAAACTAGGACTTTAGGTAAAGGTTCAATTGAACTTTTTAGCTAGTTTTGGATTTTGTGTCAATCATGGGATTGGTAATAGAAACATGATTGGATGTATTTTTCCCAAGTAGACATGGGTACCACAAACCTCTCCACAAAATTTGAGAATTTTTGGAGATTTGTAAAATTTTTGGTGCATTTCTGAAAGTGGGTCAGAAATGCTAAAAACTGGTTTTTCAGAGTGCCAGTCGACTCCCCCTAGGGGTAGTCGACTGATATGGGCTGAATTAGGTTTCTGTTAGTGATATGAGAGAAGTGTCCTAAGGCAATCGCCTTATGATTGTAAACATTTATTTTAATAAATGATAATTCACTATTTGAGTATGCATATTTGTGTATTTGATTGGGATCTTAAACTCATCTACTGAATGTCCGCAATACAATTCACAGCATAAGAGAATTTGTGATGGGATCACAACTAGTGATTATCTCTACATGTGCAATTGTGAAGTATTGAAAATATCCCTAGTCGATGAATTGATTAATACGGACACTATCAATTCTGTTGAGACTAGCATGGGTTATTCTCTAATCAGTTGATTCTCACTGGCTGGTGACATTGGGATGTCCGGAGATAAACATGGATGCTAGTTAAGGGAACTAGTTCATTGGAGTGACTAGCTGTAAAACTTCATATGGTAATCTACATAAAGATATGTCAATGAAGTTCTTACTGCAGCTTAAGTGCGATGTTCCTTTGACTTGCGGTGTTCAAGTCATCTTGGTCATGGAGACTTATACTTTAACATCTTAAGCAAGCATCTCCAAGGAGGTGTGGACCCAGGATGATTGGGTATAAGCCGAAGTGCCCGAAGATGTTTGAACAGCCTACAAAGGATTCACCACTCCTTGCGAGGAGATGTATACCCAGGCCTATCGTCGGATTGTTACTCAAAGCCTCTGGCCAGAGCATGTCATGTTTAGAGTATGAGTCTCTTAAATACATGAGAATAATTAGAAATCCAAAGGACGAGAAAGACACTACTTGGGCTAGGTGTGACGTAGTCAGCCTAGTGGGGACTGACACACATAGACCGTGTCCTGAACCAAGTGGGTATAAGATGGTGAAGGGAATGAGGCACGTTTCATTAGAGCTGCTGAAGGGTTTCAGAAATATTTCTGAGGTCAACCGTTGATCTTTCGATTAATTGGGGGTCATGATGTACTACTAGGTGCCACTCATGATCGTTCTATAATTAGTTGATTATAGACGGCCAACATAAATCGAAAGCCTATTTAGTCACACGCACTACGAGTAATCCGAGGGATTTAAAATGAGTTGAAAATTAGATTTTCCAATCAAGAGAAATAAGTCGAATTTGAATTAATCAGAGGCGCAATGGAAGCTTAAAATGGCTAAGTCTTTTGAAGGCTTATCGGGCGAATTAAATGAGTTTAATTCGCGAGGGATTGGGCTTGAAGTGGCCGGCCAAAGAGGGTGCCCACCCTCTTTGGTTTGGCCGGCCACAATAAAAGAGAGAACCAATTTATTTGGTTTATTTTATAAAATAAATCAAGTGCGATTTGTTTTATAAATTATGGATAAATAAATTTGTATAAAGAAATTTATATAAAGAAATTTATAGAAATTTATTCTTTTTTATGGAAATTAAAATGATCCATGGAATAGTTTATTTTAATTTTATAAAATCAATTATGAATTGATTTTTCCATAATAAGAAAATTTATAAATTTCTTGTAAAAATTATTCCATAATAAAAGGAGAGATGTATTTGTTTTATTATAAAATTAGTTATAATAAAACTTGGTTTAAACGTAATAATTCATAAAGAAAATTTATAGGATAAATTTCTTATAAAAAAAATTTCGTTAAAGGGGTGACTTGGCAAGGGAGAGGCTACTATATAAAGGAACCAAGGCTAGGCTTAATTTCCTTAATAGATTGATCAAGAGATTAACTCTCTCCCTCTCTCTCTCTAACTCTCTCTCTCTCTAGGGCCGGCGCCCTTTCTCTCTCTAGGGCCGGCTCTCTCTCCTCCCCTAGGGCCGGCGCAAGCACCTAGGGTGCCCTGTGAGTTTCCTCCACCAAGTTCGTGCCGAAGAAGAAGAAGAAGCGGATCGCGACTCCTTCCTTCCTTTCCCGGAATTTTGATTACGTTACTTGGTGGTTAGTTTCCATCCTTCTCTCTTGATTTTCTAGTTGTGTCTTTGGAGAATCTAGTAGTTCTCGTCGACACAAAACTCGTGGCTTTGCGAAGTCATCCCGAAGAGAACTCGGCGTGGACGCGAATAGAGGCGGAGCTTCCAAGGGACGCTACGGTTGGATCTCGTCCCTTTCTTCGAGTTACGCGAGGTACAAAGTAAATTAGTTTACTTTTCCGCAAAGTTTTCATTTATGATCATGTCCACACATCATAAGGTTGCATGCTAGATACGTGGTTAAAATAATTTGAGAAATTATTTTATGCTAATTCTTCCGCTGCACGTAAAAATTTAAAATTTTACGAACCCGTATCCTTGTCAACATGCACCCGGTCCCAACAGTGGTATCAGAGCCGGTTAGTGTTCGACATAATCATATAATTGTTTTGCGAAAAACTTTGTCATAATCTCAATTTTGGAAAAATTTTCAAATATGGAAATTTTCCAATTATTATAAGTTTTAGATTTAGGAATTTCAAAGTTTGGAAATCCTCATGAAATTTCGCAAACGTTTGAAATATCCTAGTTTCTGAAATTTTATGATAATTGTGAAAACTTCCCATCTTTGGAAACTTTCCAATTTTGGAAATTTTCTATTTTAGAAATTTTCTAATTTTGGAAATATGTAAGTTTTCTTTGTACCAGAAACTTACAATTATTCTGAAAATCTATTATGAAATCTTGCAATTTTGGGCACTTTCTTTCAAGAAAGTCTAGACAAATTTATGGACAATTAATTGACAATTAAATTTGAATTGGTTTTTAAATTGACAACAAAATTCTTTATTTTGGATTGAGCCTCGGGGAGCCGTCCAATTTAAAGTTAGTTGTTGTAATTTAATTTCCCAATTTTAAATGAAATTGTCATGTTTAATTTGGTTACGCTTCCGAAGCGGACCAAATTGGATTTACGACAAATTACTTTTCTTTGGGTATCTGAGCCTCGGGGAGCCACCCTTAGAAAACGATTTGTTGTAATTAATTAAATCCATGAATAAAATATGATTTAAGAGGTGATGCTCTTACATATTGTTGTCTCCAAAATTAATTAGGAAAATGGTTTCCTATAGAGTTTCTTAAATGAGATTTTCATGAAAATAATATGTGGTTGAATTAAGGGAATTGTCTCTTAATTTAATAACATTTGATTTAGAGAAATCAAAGTCTTAAACATATTATTTCCGAAATTGATTATGACAATTTAGGAAACTGTTTCCCAAAACAATTCTTTTAATAAAGTATGAAATTAGAATTAGGAAATCCGGTTCCTAATTCAATTCATGGGACTTGATAAATTAAGTCACATACATACTTTATTAAGGAAATCGTTAATCATGACATAATTATATGTCATGAATGTGCTTAGAAAAGAAAGGATGAGACCTAAAACCCCTTACAAAATATTAAGGCTAACACCTTCCATTAATATGGTTAGAACCGGAGTTTTGTTTCTCGTTTGGGTTGATGGACACATCCATGCCCGGCTTGAACCTCAACATGTTCAAACCATGGAATTAGTTTATGAATAATATAGTTGGAGTCAGAGGTCAATCCTTAGTTTTGGTTGTTGGACACATCCAAGTCTGACTAAACGGTTGAATCAGCTCCAACCATATTAAAACTATTTCTTGATTAATGGGTCAGCCTTAAGCTTGGAGCATCGATTTGTTGTGCCACAGCCAAGGTCGATGCAAAGAGAGGTGCAGTTGGGTGCTATGTATAATGTCGCATACTTGTTAATGAGTTAACAACCCAATGATTTATGAAAACATTTAATTAGTTGATAGCATAAAGTGATAGTTACATATATGTGATATGTAATCGGTATAATTACCTACCTTCATAGCTAAGAATAACTTGATGGCCACAGCCATGGTTGTTCTTATCTATGGTTGGATATCAACCTATTTGGAGATGTTCCTACAATCTCCCGAATTGATAAAAGGGTTATTCAATTTGAAAAATAAATAGGATTTTTAATTAATGTATATTGATAGATTCTTTATCATTCTTCTCACATAAGCTCAATTTGTATTTCTAGGTTAATCACTCGATCATGTCTTCTCTAAACTTGCGTTCCATTTTGGACACCAATAAACTGACTGGGCCAAACTTCATGGACTGGCTTCGAAACCTGAGGATAGTCCTCAAGGCAGAGAAGCTTGCATATGTCCTTGAAGGTCAACTTCCCAACCATCCTCCAGAAGGTGCAACTCCAGACCAGCTAATGGCCTATCAGAAACATGTGACCGATTCTGAACTTGCGAGTTGCATCATGCTAGCCTCTATGATACCTGAGCTGCAAAAGCAGCATGAGCATATGGATGCTTATACCATCATCTTCCATCTTCATGAGTTGTTTGAAGAGCAGGCGAGATCCGAAAGGTTCAAAGTCTCCAGACTCCTCTTCACCACTAAGATGCAGGAAGGCACTTCTGCCTCGCAGTTTGTGTTAAAGATGTTGGGGTACATTGAGCAACTGAGCACACTCGGTTTTGCAATGGATCATGAACTAAGTATTGACTTAATTCTGAATTGTTTGCCCAAAAGTTATTCACAATTTGTGATGAACTATCGGATGAACAAACTAGAGACTACCATTCCTGAGTTGCTCAACCTGCTGAAGACTGTGGAGCCTTCTGTAAAGCCGGATAAAAGACGGTACTGTTAGTTGGTTCCTCGAAGAAAGGTTCTAAGAGGAAGGCCAAAGAACAGAATAAAGGGAAGAAGAAAAAGGCCAAAAAGACTGAAAAGAAACCAAAAGGAACTTGCCATCATTGTGGCAAGGAGGGTCACTGGCGAAGAAACTGCAAGGTTTATCTTGAGTCCTTGAAGAATAAGGCATCCGATGCCCCATCCTCTTCAGGTATCTTCGTTATTGAATGTCACTCTATTTCCTCAAATACCTGGGTACTTGATACTGGGTGTAGCTCACATATATGTAATGACATACAGGGGCTAAGGAATAGAAGAAGACTCGTCAAAGGAGAAGCAAATTTGCGAGTTGGAAATGGAGCAAAGATTGCTGCTGTTGCCATCGGAACATATTTGCTAAAGCTCCCCACTGGACGTGTCTTAGAATTGGATAATTGTTATTTTGTTCCTTCGTTAATAAAGAACATTGTATCTATTTCATGTTTGAATGAAAAGGGTTATCATTTAACTTTTAGTAACAATTGTTGTTACATAACTTTAAATGACGTTCTTTATGGGAATGGAACTTTGTGCAATGGTATCTACACGTTAGATTTATCCAATGACGTTTTCAATATCGAAGTTAGCAACAAACGTGCTCGAATAGATAATCGAATAGACTCCTACACTTGGCATTGTCGTCTTGGCCATGTAAGTAAGAAACGCATGACCGAATTACACCGATGTGAAATTCTGGAATCATTTGAACCCGGTTCATTTGATACATGCGAATCATGCTTAAAAGGCAAGATGACCAAATTACCCTTTTCTGGAAAAGGTAATCCAGTGGGAGAATTGCTTGGTCTAATACATACTGATGTATGTGGACCAATGTCAACTCTTGCACAAGGAGGCTATAGCTACTTCATCACCTTTATCGATGATCACTCACGATTCGGGTATGTGTTCTTGATGAAACACAAATCTGAAGCTTTTGAGAAATTCAAAGAGTTCAGAAATGAAGTAGAGAAACAGCTTGGCAAAAGTATTAAGATACTTCGATCCGATCGAGGTGGTGAATACTGAGAGGCGCAACCGAACCTTAATGGACATGGTTAGGTCGATGATGAATCATGCAATTCTTCCAAAATCCTTTTGGGGCTATGCACTTAAGACAGTTGTTTACTTGCTAAACAGAGTCCCGACAAAGGTAGTCTCTACTACTCCATATGAGACATGGAATAGTAAGAAACCTCACTTAACTCACCTTAAGATATGGGGTTGTCCTGCTTATGTGAAGCGGACTGTATCAGACAAATTGGATGCTAAGTCTGATAAATGTCTATTTATTGGATACCCTAAGGAAACGAAGGGTTACCAATTCTATCATCCCTTGGAACAAAAGGTGTTTGTTTCAAGGCATGCTGTATTTCTGGAAAAAGAATTTCTTTTACAAGAAAACAGTGGGAGTGGCATTGAACTTGATGAAGTTCAAGAAACTCCAATAGACATTACAGAGACACCTATCTAACCCACCAATAACTCATAATGATGAGCTATCAGTTGAACCTAAAACAACACCACCTCTTCGTAGATCTGATAGGACACGCAATATTCCAGAGAGATACGGATTTCTCATAAGCGAATCGAATGACGTGTTACTCATAAGCGATGACGAACCTATCAGTTATGAAGATGTTCTGAAATGTTCAGAAAGGGACAAATGGCTTGAAGCCATGAAGTCGGAAATGGATTCCATGTACGAAAATCAAGTATGGGACTTGGTTAACCCACCTGAAGGGATTAAACCCATAGGGTGCAAGTGGGTTTTCAAGAAGAAAACCGACATGGAAGGTAATGTTGTTACCTTTAAGGCTAGATTAGTGGCAAAAGGATATCGTCAGAAACAAGGAATTGATTATGACGAAACCTATTCGCCAGTAGCTATGCTTAAATCCATTCGGATGCTCCTAGCCATAGCAGCTCATTATGATTATGAGATATGGCAAATGGATGTGAAAACAGCTTTCCTTAATGGAAACCTGCTTGAGGATGTATACATGATACAACCTGAAGGTTTCACATCGGTTGATAAAACCAAAGTATGCAAGCTTCGACGATCCATATATGGACTGAAGCAAGCATCTAGGAGCTGGAACATCCGTTTTGATGAGACAATCAAAGAGTTTGATTTCTCACAAAATCCTGACGAACCTTGTGTGTACAAGAAGGTTAGTGGGAGTGCAGTCGTATTCCTAGTATTATATGTCGATGACATATTACTTATAGGAAACGATATATCAGTTTTACAGACAGTTAAAATTTGGTTGTCCAAAACCTTCTCCATGAAAGACCTGGGAGAAGCAACCTATATCCTTGGGATTAGAATCTATAGAGATAGATCAAAACGGTAGCTTGGTCTTTCGCAGTCTACGTATATAGATCGAGTGCTAAAAAGGTTTAGCATGTCGGAATCCAAGAAAGGTTACCTTCCCATCAGGCATGGGATCAACCTTTCAAAGTCTATGTGTCCGCACACAGAAGACGAGAGGATTTGCATGAATAAGATTTCCTATGCATCCGCGATAGGATCTATCATGTATGCTATGTTATGTACAAGGCCCGATGTATCGTATGCTTTGAGCGTCACAAGCAGATACCAGTCGGATCCAGGAATGGATCATTGGGCGGCTGTCAAGACAATCCTTAAGTACTTAAGAAGAACTAAGGATGTGTTCCTAATATATGGAGAAGGAGATATGGTAATACGTGGGTATACAGATGCCAGTTTCCAGACAGATAAGGATGACTCCAAATCTCAGTCTGGATACGTATTTACTTTGAATGGAGGCGCAGTAAGTTGGAAAAGTTCCAAACAAGACACCGTAGCGGATTCTACCACGGAAGCGGAATATATCGCAGCTTCGGAAGCAGCAAAGGAAGCAGTCTGGATCAAGAAGTTTGTCTCCGAACTTGGCGTGGTTCCAACCATTGATGAAGCAGTGCCGGTTTACTGCGACAACAATGGAGCTATTGCACAAGCAAAGGAACCAAGGTCTCATCAGCGATCCAAACACGTGCTTCGCCGCTATCATCTGATAAGAGAGATTATAAGTAGGAATGATATACAAATTGAGAAAATTCCCACTGAAAGGAATTTAGCGGATCCTTTAACTAAGGCCTTGCCTCAGAGCAAGTTTGAGGGTCATGTTAGAGCCTGTGGTATTGGATACCGTAGCGATTGGCATTAGGCCAAGTGGGAGTTTGTTAGTGATATGAGAGAAGTGTCCTAAGGCAATCGCCTTATGATTGTAAACATTTATTTTAATAAATGATAATTCACTATTTGAGTATACATATTTGTGTATTTGATTGGGATCTTAAACTCATCTACTGAATGTCCGCAATACAATTCACAGCATAAGAGAATTTGTGATGGGATCACAACTAGTGATTATCTCTACATGTGCAATTGTGAAGTATTGAAAATATCCCTAGTCGATGAATTGATAAATACGGACACTATCAATTCTGTTGAGACTAGCATGGGTTATTCTCTAATCAGTTGATTCTCACTGGCTGGTGACATTGGGATGTCCGGAGATAAACATGGATGCTAGTTAAGGGAACTAGTTCATTGGAGTGACTAGCCGTAAAACTTCATATGGTAATCTACATAAAGATATGTCAATGAAGTTCTTACTGCAGCTTAAGTGCGATGTTCCTTTGACTTGCGGTGTTCAAGTCATCTTGGTCATGGAGACTTATACTTTAACATCTTAAGCAAGCATCTCCAAGGAGGTGTGGACCCAGGATGATTGGGTATAAGCCGAAGTGCCCGAAGATGTTTGAACAGCCTACAAAGGATTCACCACTCCTTGCGAGGAGATGTATACCCAGGCCTATCGTCGGATTGTTACTCAAAGCCTCTGGCCAGAGCATGTCATGTTTAGAGTATGAGTCTCTTAAATACATGAGAGTAATTAGAAATCCAAAGGACGAGAAAGACACTACTTGGGCTAGGTGTGACGTAGTCAGCCTAGTGGGGACTGACACACATAGACCGTGTCCTGAACCAAGTGGGTATAAGATGGTGAAGGGAATGAGGCACGTTTCATTAGAGCTGCTGAAGGGTTTCAGAAATATTTCTGAGGTCAACCGTTGATCTTTCGATTAATTGGGGGTCATGATGTACTACTAGGTGCCACTCATGATCGTTCTATAATTAGTTGATTATAGACGGCCAACATAAATCGAAAGCCTATTTAGTCACACGCACTACGAGTAATCCGAGGGATTTAAAACGAGTTGAAAATTAGATTTTCCAATCAAGAGAAATAAGTCGAATCTGAATTAATCAGAGGCGCAATGGAAGCTTAAAATGGCTAAGTCTTTTGAAGGCTTATCGGGCGAATTAAATGAGTTTAATTCGCGAGGGATTGGGCTTGAAGTGGCCGGCCAAAGAGGGTGCCCACCCTCTTTGGTTTGGCCGGCCACAATAAAAGAGAGAACCAATTTATTTGGTTTATTTATAAAATAAATCAAGTGCGATTTGTTTTATAAATTATGGATAAATAAATTTGTATAAAGAAATTTATATAAAGAAATTTATAGAAATTTATTCTTTTTTATGGAAATTAAAATGATCCATGGAATGGTTTATTTTAATTTTATAAAATCAATTATGAATTGATTTTTCCATAATAAGAAAATTTATAAATTTCTTGTAAAATTTATTTCATAATAAAAGGAGAGATGTATTTGTTTTATTATAAAATTAGTTATAATAAAACTTGGTTTAAACGTAATAATTCATAAAGAAAATTTATAGGATAAATTTCTTATAAAAAAAATTTCGTTAAAGGGGTGACTTGGCAAGGGAGAGGCTACTATATAAAGGAACCAAGGCTAGGCTTGATTTCCTTAATAGATTGATCAAGAGATTAATTCTCTCCCTCTCTCTCTCTAACTCTCTCTCTCTCTCTAGGGCCGGCGCCCTTTCTCTCTCTAGGGCCGGCTCTCTCTCCTCCCCTAGGGCCGGCGCAAGCACCTAGGGTGCCCGTGAGTTTCCTCCACCAAGTTCGTGCCGAAGAAGTAGAAGAAGCGGATCGCGACTCCTTCCTTCCTTTCCCGGAATTTTGATTCCGTTACTTGGTGGTTAGTTTCCATCCTTCTCTCTTGATTTTCTAGTTGTGTCTTTGGAGAATCTAGTAGTTCTCGTCGACACAAAACTCGTGGCTTTACGAAGTCATCCCGAAGAGAACTCTGCGTGGACGCGAATAGAGTCGGAGCTTCCAAGGGACGCTATGGTTGGATCTCGTCCCTTTCTTCGAGTTACGTGAGGTACAAAGTAAATTAGTTTACTTTTCCGCAAAGTTTTAATTTATGATCATGTCCACACATCATAAGGTTGCATGCTAGATACGTGGTTAAAATAATTTGAGAAATTATTTTATGCTAATTCTTCCGCTGCACGTAAAAATTTAAAATTTTACGAACCCGTATCCTTGTCAACATGCACCCAGTCCCAACAGTTTCAGCAGTTGGAAATGGTCCAAATGATGTAAAACAAGTGTATGGGGGGCTAGTACACTTTGGTTATGATCATTAGGCGATAAAAGATCCAATAAGAGGGGAATTGTTGGAATCTTTTTGATGTATGGCAAAGGGGGAGAAGTGTTGGGTTTAATTTGCGAAACCAAACACGCCTTTGCAAGAAACCCTAGGTTTAGGGGGAGCTTAGGTAATGGGAGAGCATTGTTGCTCTAGTCTTGGCGTAAGGGGAACCTTAGAGAGGTTATTAAAATGCCTTTGTAAGTCTAATGTAGGGAGAGCCTTGGAGAGGTTTTAAAAAGCCCATTTTTGGTAAAAGTCCTAACTCTTGTGAAGGTTAGGTGTGGGGATGCCTTGTGATAGGATCCATGTAGTTTGCATTGCATATGGATTGGCGGTGTAAGTCAAAGGTAAAGCCTTGACCACGTAAGTCCAAATGGTTATTAATATTATTTTTGCTATTTGTTTCCCTAACTTAAATGTATTGCCAAACATTAAAAAGGAGGAGATTGATTGGGCAATCTATGGTCCGGAGTGACAATGTGTTTTGATGTTTGGACAAAGGGTTTAAGTTAGGTTTACCCTTGTGTTTTGATATGTATATTTGAGTGTGCAGAGCTTGCAGGATACACATGAACTTAGCTGGACGGCTTCGGGAATGGTGAAGGGTGGCATGGAGGCAAGCCGTGGGCTTGTGTGCGCACCTGAGGGACCATGGTATAGCAGGGACGATGAGCTGAGGGTCGCGGACTTCGAGGCATGCGTGAAAGATGGCATGGAGGCAAGCCGAGGGCTTGCGTGCGCATCCGAGGGACGGGAGTCGAAGACGAAGAGGGCGTGAAGGCAACAGATCGAGGCTGCTGGTGAAGAGTCAGCTGAGTCGTGAGGGGTCGAGTGCTGAGGGAACTGTACTTAGGAAATCCTAGGGTTCGAGTGCTGAGAGAAGTGTACTCGGGAAGGGAAACCTTAGGTGTAAGGGTGGACCTGGGGCAGTCGACTGATAAACACCACAGAAACATCAGTCGACTGCCCTGGGAGCAGTCGACTGGTAGCAACTCTTTCAAGCCGTGAGATCTATTTAAAGGAGCTCGGTTTGGCTGGGAAAGAGTTGACGAAATGAGCTTGGTTAGAGCTCATTAGTAGTCTTGGTTGCTAAGAAGTGTGTCCGGGATTGTGGCGAGGTTTCTCCACCCACAAGGAGATACACGAGCTAGTCGGAGGTCATCTGGGGAGTCATCCACCGATGGATTAGGGATCGTCCACCTTACAAATAGCCGTGGAGTAGGAGCTTTATCTCCGAACCACATAAATAGGTTTGCGTTAGCATTGTTTTTATTTGTATTTAGATTTCCGCTTGCGCTTGCTAACGTGATAGGAAGAACGAATCAAAGAAAAGCTATTCACCCCCTGTCTAGCTTGACGGTCACAATCTAACAACCTGTGCATGTTAGATTGAGTTATGTATGTTGACCGGGAGGGGTTGCACGTGTCAGAGTCATGCACCATCCCTGCACTGTTGAACGCTGACGATCATCGGCTCCCTTGTGGTCTGAGCCCGTCGTCCGGTACATAAAATGCACACACAGCCACTCATGGGTTAGTGGGTACTGTTGGGTGTGTGCATTTGCTCTGTACTACTCCGATCGGCCGCTCATGGGTAGTGGTTCCAGAGCGTGGTAGTAAGCATGGATCCCTTCTCTTACCATTGACTAGAGGAGATGAGAGCGATGCTCCCTCATATATACATGGAATAGGGGGCGGTCCCCCGCCAGCATCCTGTCCACTCGGTCACTCAGGAGCAGTGATGGCAGAGTGCGTACAGTGTCATAGCCATTCCCACTCGACCGACACATTATTGCATGTCTCGGTGGCTTGACTCGCGTTAGGGGTGACCATGTCATTATATCATGTGCATATGATGCATTGTGCATTTGATTGTGTTTGCTGCGGTTATTTGCTACATATGTTTGACATGCACATACAGGATATGTCATCTTTGTGGTTAGATGGCATTGCACTTGCTCGTACGAGTCGAGCCTTTTTTATGATCAGGATAGGCTGATTTTTGGTATGTACAGTCATTTGTTACTTCAGTTATGCATATTTCTGATACTCCTGCTAAGACTGTATCCTGTTATTTCTATATAGCTTATTCAACTACTTTTTCTGCCATGCACATCATTCTCTATACCCGCAAAGTCCACTTAGACACACCACCCATTACAATGTTTTTTTTTTCAGGTTGATACCTCGCCAGAAGAGCCCAGTTGCCAGTCCCGGGTCACCATGACTCCATTTGTTAGGTGGTTCTACGCATTTGGTTTTCTCTATAGCATTAGCTTTGGCGTTGTATTCATTTCTATATCGCAGTCCTGTATTTTTATCCATTCCTGTGGTATTATATTTTTGAGTCCTTTTTTGGACTTTATGTGGTTGTTTTTACTGCGTATCTGACTCGGGCGGCTCAGGTGAGCTTTACAATTTTTAGTATTGTGATGCTTCTATTTCTCATATGTTATATATCTGTTTTGATGTCTGAGGCCAAATTATGATGCGTGTGTTGCATGTATGTGTAAATTATCCGTCGGACAGGGGAGATGTTGTTTGATTTTATATTAGATTAGCGGCTCCGTTGGTCTCGGGGTGTGACAATATGCAAGGTGTTGAGCAAACTTTTCAAGCTTGTCGGAGTCCATTAGAATTCCAGGATGATTCAACTCTAGATAGGTCATATCAATATCGACATATTGAGCCAACTTTATGTGAAGAATTTCAAGACTTAGAAACTCTTTCCCCCAGTCAAATGAAGAACTTAGTGCATGATTCTGAAGAGCTCTTAGTGCAATGGGAAATTTGATTTCTGTGGGCATTACATCAAATTTATGGAGATACTGACTCTGACTCTACATCTCTTCATGACTTCTCTGTTGCCTTGCATGACATTGATATAATTTATGGTACTCGAGGTATGGACAAAACTTTTGGTGCATTTCTGTCCACCCAAGCTGATGTTCTTGTTGAAGCCCCCGATAATGCTGAGGATAGTTCATGAATATCTGTCGATGAAATTGTAGAAGGGGCAGATATTGAAGACAATAGTTGGGTGGATGATATTAAAGTAAGTTGACTATTCAACATGTATGATGAAGTTGATATGGTGGATGTAAGTCTAGGGACTTATGATTTGGAAGACATGTCCCGAGGATCACCTCCTTTGCTTAACCAATTGAAGTAGTTAGAGCTGAAATGGTTGGGGATACATGTGTAGGGTCGTGTTATGGAAGCAAAGCCCCAAGAATCACCAATTTCAGAGACACCATCGTCTGAGCTAGAGTTAGAGCCAATACAAGAACATGAGGAAATCATATTAGCTTGTTTGAAGTTCCTAGGTAACTCTCAGTAATGCAAGGTTAGTATTCCTGATGATCTTTCAGAAAATTTGATAGAGGTACCGATCATTGATCTTGTAGGATGTGATTCATTTTCTAATTCATGCACAGTTAAATTTGATATGGTTCTTATCCTTTTTTATCTTACATGTGTTTGGGAGTTGTGTTGTTTTGTTGGGTGTGCAGATTTTCATAAAGCCTACAATTGGATCAAGCATCTTAACCATCTCCGACCACCCGAAAGGACTTCCAAGGAGATAATAAAGGAGAGAGATATACTCCATCCTATGTTGAAAGCTCTCTCCCAAACATGGGCAATTGGAAACAAAGTTCGGAAGTATGTTACTTTGACCAGATCTAGATTTAGATGACATTAATAAAGGGGTCGAGCTAATGACCTAAAACAAATACTTCTTGGGAGGCAACCCAAGTTCTTCTTCATTTTCATTTTAGTTTTTAGTTTCTACTTAGTTTCATAACTCATTCTCTCTACTTAATTTTTCTTGTCTATTTGCCTAGTACACGATCAAAAGTCAAAGAGGAGTATGGATACAAGATAAAGGGTGACTTGTAATGATTTAGATATTTCACACGTACTATTTGCTAAATCTCTTCACTTTTGAAACTCCTCTATATTAGTATATTATTTTCATTGGACAATGAAAAGTTTAAGTCTGGAGGTGCATGTATGCATTGGGTTGTGAGCTAGTGTTAGTCGTGTTTTCTTTTTATAACAAAATTTTCATAATTGCATCATTCATCACATTATGTTGTCTTATTCTTAAGTGAAAATGCTAGCAAGTTTATTCTTTATTTATGCTGTTAAAGTTTAGTGCTAGTATGTTTGGTAGATGATTTTTCTATATCATTAGTGGCATGAAGTAAACATAGTTTTATTAGAATATTTGAGTAATAGCCTAGTTTTAAGATCTTCCTTCACTTTGCCTAGTTTAGATAGTAGATAGCTCAATAAATAGTTATGATTCATAGAACTTGTTAGTACTTATGGTCTCATGGTGATCTCTTTGACTGCATCTTTGTTACTAGATGAGGCTCAGGTCATGCCAACTCACTTAGAAAAATCAATATCCTTGCATGTGCATTTGTACACATATGCATATGTGTTAGTGATACATTATTAAAACACCAAAAAAGAAAAAGAAAAAAATATTTGAATAAGGGATATAAAAAAATAGTATCATGAGTAGAAACTAGCAACATACCTCTTTGAGATCGAGTTAGCTTACTGAGGATATAAATGCTAAGTTTCTCTTGATCCTGAGCCCGCCTTTGAGACTTTGGGTAGTTTGAGAGGGATGAATTGAGTATGAGGCAGGTAAGTGCCTATCACTGGGAGCATAGGGAGCACAGTTAGATCATGACTTGACTAGGCATAGAGATTAAAACATGAAAGACTATGACCACTTATCACACTAAGCACGGAGAACTAATACTTAGGCCACACTCAGATTGTTTTGGTATCATGCTTATCAGTGAAATTATTTGATAGCGTTAGATTGATTCACAAAGGCATCTGATGCACTATCTGGACACATGAGTTTAGATTACGGGTTTTTGCTTGAGGACAAGTAAAAGATTTAAGTCTGTGATATCATGTGCGTATATTATATATGATTTTGTGCATGGTTTGACGTACATCTACTTGTATTTTATGAACATATCATAATTTATTATACTCTATTTTGTTTGGCTTTCCTACTATTCCCCCTTTTTGTTCGGAGATTTGCTCCTTTATTTTTATTGACAGAATGCAATTTGGAACGGAAATGAAGTGAAATGGGAGCCAGACCCAGAGCGATCAGAAGTCGGGGTCGTGTGACTTTACACGGTCGGGCCATGCTTCCTGGCATGACCCATGCTCTGGCCGCACGACATGGATGTGTCGTTTGGCACGGTTGTGCGACCACTTCTCAAGACACCACATGGCGGGGCCATGCCTCTTGGCACGGCTCGTGCCATGTTTGTCGAAGACCGAGTGGCATGACGATGCCTCCTTGGCTATGTGAGCATATCGGGACCTTGCAAAACCATATGACCCGTGTCGAAGGGTCGTTCCATCAGCTATAAAAGGCCCTTTTCTCCCTAGGTAAGGATCTTTGGCTTTGGGGTTCCGCCCCTTGGCTTGGGGCTCCGCATCTCTATTCTTCATTTATGTTATTGGTAATTAGTGCTAGTATGCCGAGTGAATAATTTTTCTCTATCTTCATTAGCACGAAATGAGTATTACTTTATTAAGAAATTGAGCTTGGCCTCGATTTAAGATCTCTATCACTTTATCTATTTTGAATGGTGATAATCTGATAAATAGTCATGATTCATATGACTTGCTAGTACTTATGTCCCATTGTGACTTTTCAAACTATATTTTGGTTACTAGATATGACTCAGATTATTAAAGCTCATTTGAAAAATCTTATCCCATCATGCTTGTACAAATTAAAGCTATAGATTGAATCAGTTGTACACTTTTAAAGCACTTAAAAAAACATTTGAAGTTGAATAACAAATTAAAAAATAGTTTCCTGAGTGAAAACTAATAATTTACCCTTTTGAGACTGAGTTAGGTTACTGGATAAATAAATACTATGTTTCCTTGATCCGAGCACGCCTTTGAGACCATGGATAGTTTGAAAAGGATGAACCAAGTGTGTGGCAGAGAAATGCCTAACACTGGGATTATGAGAAAACCTATTATTTGACGACTTGATGATGTCATCCCGCAAGTGCACAAGAACATCGTCAAGTAGTATAAAAGATTATCATGTTCATAGGGACTGTTGATTATGCAATAGTCGATTACGGAAGGCAAGCTATCTAGACGTCGCAGAGTTGGTTGTGAAAGCTTGCTTAAGAGAGAGGAGAGAGGGAGAAGAGAGAGAAGAGAGAGGGAGCAAGATAAAGGGAGGAGAGAGAGTTGATCTTAGGGGAAGGGTTGGATGGGTGGAATCTAGGATTTTAATTTCGCTACAATACTAGTTGATGCCCTATGGATTATGCATATCCTAATCTCGATGTTTATGCACTCATAGATATCCTAACTAGGTACCGCTATTAACCCTGCAGAAGTGCACCGGAGTGCTCCCCCCCCCTTGGGCATCCAATACTATTAAGTAGAGTAGATAGCATAGAGAATTTGGTTAAAGGTAACCCTTTGTCACTAAAGGCCCTCGGTCATACATCTCTAGGTTATGCTAAACACTTCCTAACACGGGATAGGAAAAAACTCATTAAGTCGTGTTAGTTAATCTTTTTGTAAGGGTTTGACTTCTATTTTGAGGCAATGCCCGAGATGTCCGGTTATAGGTAGCCTCTATCATGAAGGTACCCTGGTCATATGATCTCGGGCACTCCCTCTACATGGTGGCCCAACTCTCACAACTACATATATTTATCATTTACATATTTCAACAAACACATACAAGGCATAACACATATAGAACAAGGAAATAGACATGTCATTGAACAAGAAAATGCACCAATACATAATTCAAACAACATCACCACATTCTAGCTACTCCCTACAACCTAGATATAGAGAACAACTCTATTGCAAAGGTTGAAACAATAAGAAGACAAGATAAAAGCATATACAACCTAAAACCTAGAGAGAAAATGGAAGAGAAAGCTTATTCTTGTATCCTTATAGCATGGGTCTTCTTGAGGATCTCCTTACTTTGGAGGTGGACAACTAGTGGAGGGAGGCGATGATGGCTTTAGGTTCTCCCCTAGAGGGTCGAACCCTTCCCCAAGGCAAGATGGCAAAGACCTAGCCAAAGATCCCCCAAAATGGAAGAAGGGCATCCCTTTATAGGGGTGTCGTATGGCCCATGGTTGTGCCTCCTTCAGCCAAAGGGGCATGGGGCCATGCCGGATGGTACGACCCTGCCGAGCCCTAGCCTGGAAAGTGGCATGGGTTGTGCCAGGGGGCACGGGCCTACCGTGTGAGGGGGCATGGGGTCGTGTGAGCCCACACAGTCCCAGTCTAAATCCAGTTCCGGTTCGGCTTCCGCTCCCATTTTCACTCCAAATCACGTCCTATTAATGAAAACAAGCAACGAGAAGATCTTCGAACAAAAGGGAAGATAGTAGTAAGGTCACAGGAAATAGGATGCAACAAAATAGATTATGTTGGTGAAATACAAGTGGATGTGCATTAAACAATGCATAAAATCATATATAATAATCTACGCACATCACTTGACTAGGCATCGAGCTTGATACTTGAAGGAATATAACCACTCATTTGCACCGAGCATGGAGAACTTCTTCAGCAATTCTCAAAGTTAATTTCTATATCATGCTCATTAGTGAAAGTGTTTGATAGAGTTAAGTCATATCACTGGGATTATGATGCGTAATAATTGATACATAAGTACGTGCAGAGTGTTTGCTTGAGGGCAAATAAAAGTTTAAGTCAAGGGTGTGATAAGCGTATATTAGATGCATTTCTATCCTTATTTTAACGCTCATTCACTTATTTTTACTGATTCTTATTTACGTAATTATGTTCCTACTTGGCTTTTCATCAATATATTTTCTTTTCTTAGTTCGGAGATATGCTCTTCTCTTGTTTTCATTGACAGGAAGCGATTCAGAGTGGAATGGATGTGAAATGAAGCAAGACGATCACTGTAGCTAGAGAGAGACTGAGGTCGTGTGGGATCACATGGCCATGTGACCATGCCATCTTAACACGATTGTGTACAGGGCAGGCCATGCCTCCTGACATGGGCGTGCCTGGCTTACCATAGGCAGCACGGCTGGGTCGTGCCCCCTGTGACCCGTGCTACCCTATTACAGGTAGGCACACGACCCATGCCTCACTAGGGCAGGGGTCGTGCAACCCCTACTATAAAAAGGGAACTCCTCCCTTTTTCTTGAGGAGGGAGTTTCTCCTTCGGGAGACACCACTCTTGGCCACCCCCTTCATTCTGGGTGATCTTCGACAGCTTAAGGATGATCTCCGACTCTCTCCTTCATCACCGAGTCTTGGATTGGTTCCGAAGACTCTCCATTGCGAAGGATAAGCATCTCTCTTCCTTTCCTCTCTAGTTTGATAGGTTGGAATCTAGGATGCTTGTTTCTAGGAGTCATTGGTTTCTTTTCCATGTCTAGTGAGTAGTTTCCTTGTGTTCTAGGGTTTTAAGAGTATTTTGATGTGGATTTGATGTAAACTCTATGGATTGCTTTTGTGCTTTGATTGATGACATGGTTTGACATAGTTCTTGTTTGATGAAATACTTCAATGAATAATTTATGCTTAGATTTCTCAAGTGTATGCTTGAATAATGTGTTTGATTGAATAGATGTATGGATTAATATCTCTTAGGGGATATGCTCAAGGTTGTCTGCCTTGGAGCCCTATGTGACATGGGTAATCTTTTAACCGGACAACCTTGAGCATTTCCTTGATTTGGAGACCATGCCCATACAAGGATGGACTTAGTTTGCACTTAATGGGTCTTTCCTCATCCCATGTTAGGAGATGACTTGTGTAATCTAGAATGTATACTCACGGAGTCCTTTATGACAAGGGTAATCCTTTAATCGGATATTCTAATTTACCAAGCCTATCTAATGACATTAGATAGCCACCATGGGGAGATACTCCGGTGTGACATTCACGAGGTTACTCCGGTATTTAGCTGGGCTTCCTACGATGCCAAAACATTGAGATCAAGACACTAGCACCCTATATA
Organism: Boesenbergia rotunda; assembly: GCA_024364735.1. Taxonomy (NCBI): domain Eukaryota; kingdom Viridiplantae; phylum Streptophyta; class Magnoliopsida; order Zingiberales; family Zingiberaceae; genus Boesenbergia; species Boesenbergia rotunda. The sequence continues at coordinate 25,583 of JAGFNQ010001308.1, read as the reverse complement.
ACATTAAAGACCATCACAAAAAAACCTAAACCTTAGGACATTCCTGTTGGGGGAATCTATGGTCCGGAGTGACCATGTGTTGATGTTTGGGAAAAGGGTTTAAGATAGGTTCACCCTTGTGTTTGATATGTGTATTTGAGTGTAAAGGTTTTGCAGAATACACATGGACTTAGTTGGACGGCTTCGGGACCGGTGAAGGATGACATGGGAGACAAGCCGTGGGCATGCATGCATCCGAGGGACCTTGGATAAAGCAGGGATGATGAGCCGAGGGAAGCGAACTTCGAGGCATACACGAAGGATGGAATGGGGAGACGAGCCACGGGCTTGCATGCATCCGAGGGACGAGAGCCGAAGTCAAAGAAGGCTTGAAAGCAATAGGTCGAGGCTGCTAGAGCAAGGACAATGAGTCGAGGGAAGCGGACTTCGAGGCATACGCGAAGGATGGCATGGGGAGAGAAGCCGTGGGCTTGCATTCATCCGAGGGATGAGAGCCAAAGTCGAAGAGGGCTTGAAGGCAATAGATCGAGGGTGCTGGATGAAGGGTCAACTAAGTCGTGAGGGTTCGAGTGCTGAGATAATTGTACTCGGGAAATCCTAGGGTTCGAGTGCTGAGGGAATTGTACTCGAGAAGGGAAACCTTAGGTTTGGAAATGGACCAGTCGACTGATGCTTGGATCAGACGATTGATGAAGTGTACAGAAAGATCAATCGACTGATCCTTGACCAGTCGACTGATGACGGCTAAAATTCGAACGTTGGGCTGTAACGTTCGAATCCAAGTAGGACCAGTCGACTGGTGCTGGACCAGTCGACTGGTAACGATCATTTCAGTAAAGAGCTCTATTTAAGAGAGCTCAGTTTTGGCTGAGAGTTCTTGACGAAATGAGCTTGGTTAGAGCTCATTAGTAGTATTCTAGTGCTCAGGTATTGTCAAGGGGCTATGGCGAGGTTTCTCCACCCACAAGGAGCGACAAGAGCTAGCCGGAGGTCTTTCGGGGAGTCAACCACTGACGGATCAGGATCGTCCACTTTACGGACAGCCGTGGAGTTGGAGCATCATCTCCGAACCACGTAAAGGTGATGTGTTAGCATTGTTTAGTTTATGATTAAGATTTCCGCTTGCGCTTGCTAACACTGTAGGAAGATAATCGAGAAATAGATATTCACCCCCTCTAGCTAAACGACAAGGTCCCAAAAGTGGTATCAGAGTCGGGGTCGCTCGTTTACGGACTAATCGCCGGGAGAGCAAAGGTGCTAGAGGAAGATGGACTCAGAAGGTCCGCTAGGATGGGATACTCGGATCCAACCCCCATACGATCGAGATGACTTCGATTATTGGAGGATGCGGTTGGAGATGTCGTTCCAAATGGATTGGGATCATTAGACCACATTGGAGGTTCCATTTGAAGCTCTAACGGACAAGAAGGGAAAACGTCTCCGACCTTGGTATTGGACCAAGAATCAAACGGAAGAAGCAGAGGCGGATAAGGAGGTAACTAGAATTGTATTAAATTTATTACCTCCATATATTGTGTCAAATGTAGGAGAATACAAGAATGCGTATGAACTATGGAGAAAGGTGATAGCTTTACATGAAAATTCGACACAAAAACAAGGAGAAGAGGAGTCCAAGGAAAAGGAGTCATTGGTCCAAAAGAAGGAAAATGACCAATCGGTGGTTGAATCAAGTTCAACATCCAAAGGGGAGGAGAAAATGGAATCGTCCACATCCTCAAGTGAGGAAGAAATAGAAGAAGTCTCCACGTCAAGGATTGAGGGGGAGGAAAGACCATCCTCAATGCCGGAGCAAGAAGAAGTCTCCACCTCCACCAAAGCAAGGTCAAAGGATCACATAATTTACTTTGGGTGCAATCAAAAGGGACACTACAAGGACAAGTGTCCATTGGGTAAGAAAAAGGAGGTAAACCCTAAACCCAAGTCAATTTCTTTAAATTCTAACATAGGTTGTAGGGAGAAAAAAGAGAAGAAGCATATAAGGTGCTTCACGTGTGGTGAGCTAGGTCACTACCACACCAAATGCTCAAGAAAAGGAGAATTCAAGAAATTAGAGCATTTGAGGAAATGGGAGAAGAAGGAGAAGAAGAAAAACTCACATCAAGGGGGAGCTACAAGGGTAGGGGAGGTAATTCCTAACTTTAAGTATAATTCAAATTCCTCCATGCATGTTAGAAATAATGTCAATTATTTATCCATGCATAATTATGGATTTAAATATCATGATAGGAGTAGGGTTAATATGGTAAATCAAAACCCTAGGAAAATCATGCATCATGATGAATCCAAGACCATTAGACCTAAGGATCAAGACATTAATCCCAAGAAGGGGAGGCACATGCCTAGAATGGGTAGGTCTAGGAATGTCCAAGGTGGACATGTTGATTCTAGGTTTAGAAGTCTAGAGAGTGAAAATCAAGCATTGAGGGCAAAGCTTGATAAAATAGAGAAAACCCTAGATAGATTCACTATTGGATCTAAGGGTTTAGGTATGGGGTTGGGTGATCAAAAACCTGACAATGATAGATCGGGTTTAGGATACCGGTCTAAGTTCTCCGATGCTAATGAAAAGAAATATGCTAGGGTAGCATATAACTATGGCAAAGAGGGGAAGTCCAAAAATGGCAAGGGGATGCCATTTTTTTTTTTTTGATAAAAGGAATATTAGGGACAAGGGGTCTAAGGTTAAGAAAGGGGATGCCATTTGAAGGCAAGAAGAAAGTCTTAACTAGGGACAAGGGTCTAAGGTTAAGAAAGGGAAGGTTGTAGGCCAAGAGTCACCGGAAGTACTCCGGTGTGGCCTAGCATTCGTTGAGTCACCTAGGGAGGTGGCTAAGGCTAAGAGCTCAAGGGGGAGCTCTAGGAGTCAAGTTGGGACCCATGGTCTATGGATCCCGGGAGGATTTCTATCGAAAGTCTAAATGGGTCATGGTGTGTGCCAAAGGATGTGAAGACGGATTTGAGTCTCAATCCTAGGGATTTGACACATTGAATTTAAATATCATGCATAAAATATGACACTGGGGGTCATATAGCATGAAAGTTGATTTTTGATGTGTAGATGCCATATAAACCAATGCTAGGAATGCATTGTGGTTTGGTATGGGCAGAGACATCAGGAGGAAGTCAAAACTAGGACTTTAGGTCAAGGTTTAGTTAAACCATTTAGCTAGTTTTGGATTTTGTGTCAATCTTGGGATCGGTGATAGATACATGTTTGAATGTATTTTTCCAAGTAGACACGGATACCACAAACCTCTCCATAAAATTTGGAAATTTTTGGTGATTTATGGAATTTCTGGTGAATTTCTGAATTTGGGTCAGAAATGCTAAAAAATGAGATTTTCAGGGTATCAGTCGATTGATTAATGGGGCAGTCGACTGGTAACAGTGTTGTTGGAGAGAGACTAGCTACTATATGATTTTTCATTGGGGATCATTTGACTGGTAACTGTCTCAGTCGACTGATACAGGCGGAAACTATTTTTCAGCAATCGAAAAATGTCGTAATGATGTAAAACAAGTGTATCATCTTATGGGGGTTAATACACTTTGTTTAGAGGTTAAAGGATCTAATAAGAGGGAAATAGTTGGAGTCCTTTTGATGTGTGGCAAAGGGGGAGAAGTGTTGGGTTTAAGTGGGAAACCAAACACGTCTTTGCAAGAAATCATAGGTCAAGGGGGAGCTTAGGTAAAGGGGGAGCATTGTTGCTCGGTTATTGACGTATGGGGAACCTTGGACAGGTTCTTAAATAACCTTTGTAAGTCCAATGTAAGGGGAGCCTTGGAGAGGTTCTTAAAAAGCCCGTTGTGGTAAAAATCCTAACTCTTGGGGAGGTTAGGTGTGGGGATGCCTTGTGATAGGATCCATGCACGTTTGCATTGCATATGCATTGGCGGTATAAGTCCAAGATGAAGCCTTGACAACGTAAGTCCAAATGGTTATTAGCATTTTATTTGCTATTTGTTTTCCCTAACCTAAACGTATTGTCAAACATCAAAAAGGGGGAGATTGTTGGGGCAATCTATGGTCCGGAGTGACCATGTGTTTTGATGTTTGGGCAAAGGGTTTAAGTTAGGTTCACCCTTGTGTTTGATATGTGTATTTGAGTGTGAAGGTTTTGCAGGATACACATGGACTTAGTTGGACGACTTCGGGACCGGTGAAGGATGACATGGGAGATGAGTCGTGGGCTTGCATGCATTCGAGGGACTGTGGACAAAGCAGGGATGATGAGCCGATGGAAACGAACTTCGAGGCATACACGAAGGATGACATGGGGAGACGAGCTGCGGGCTTGCATGCATCCGAGGGACGAGAGCCGAAGTCATAGAAGGCTCGAAGGCAACAGGTCGAGGCTGCTAGAGCAGGGATGATGAGCCGAGGGAAGTGGACTTCAAGGCATACGCGAAGGATGGCATGGGGAGAGAAGCCGTGGGCTTGCATGCATCCAAGGGACGAGAGCCAAAGTCGAAGAGGGCTTGAAGGAAATAGATCGAGGGTGCTGGATGAAGAGTCAGCTAAGTCGTAAGGGTTCGAGTGCTGAGAGAATTGTACTCAGGAAATCCTAGGGTTCGAGTGCTGAGGGAATTGTACTCGGGAAGGGAAACCTTAGGTTTGGAAATGGATCAGTCGACTGATGATTGGATCAGTCGACTGATGAAGTGTACAGAAAGATCAGTAGACTGATCCTTGACCAGTCGACTGATGACGGCTGAAATTAGAACGTTGGGTTGTAACGTTCGAATCCATGTAGGACCAGTCGACTGGTGCTGGACCAGTCGACTGGTAACGGTTATTTCAGCAAAGGGCTCTATTTAAGAGAGCTCGGTTTTGGCTAAGAGTTCTTGACGAAATGAGCTTGCTTAGAGCTCATTAGTAGTATTCTAGTGCTCAGGTATCGTCGAGGGTTTGTGGCGAGGTTTCTCCACCCACAAGGAGCGACAAGAGCTAGCCGAAGGTTTTCCGGGGAGTCATCCACATACGGTTTAGGATCATCCACCTTACGGACAACTGTAGAGTAGGAGCATCATCTCTGAACCACGTAAAGGTGATGTGTTAGCATTGTTTAGTTTATGATTAAGATTTCCTCTTGCACTTGCTATCACTGTAGGAAGAAAATCGAGAAATATTTATTCAACCTCCCCTCTAGCTAAACGACAAGGTCCCAACAATTCCCTCATATAGTCTTCTTCCCTCATTCACTAAGCCTCATTCTTTGTTAACCTTAGCTCTTGTTCTTGTGCGACCACATTCACACATTCGGCGAGTTTAGCTAGCTCACTCTTGCAAACTCCTTAGTGATTGCCAATTAGCCCTTATGGATATGATATCTTTTATACTATTTGATGGTATATCCGTACACTTGCGGGAGAGTGATCAATGCTCAATATCCGAGGAGGAAATTGAAAGAGTATACACCTTATGAATTAGGGGGGGGGGGGTATGGGTTATTGACACCGGAACGAGAAGAAGCCTTGACATCTTGTACCAATAAAGAAGAATGTGCCACATCTATGAGTGAAGATATAACAATTTCGATTGTTAAAAATAAAACTCATATTATTTGCTTCGAGTGTAGGGAAAAAGAGAAGTATAAAAGCAAGTGTCCCAAATTGGTGAAGAAAAAGTTTCAAGTGGCACCTAAGATGACGGAGAAGTCAAAGAAGGCCGAAAACTTAATACGAAAGGGCAAAAAACATATAGTGTGTTTCTTGTGCATTCAAAACGAAAATTATCAAAATCATTGTCTAAAGAGGAGGTCTTCAAGTAAGAATAAAGGAGGAAGATCAAATCAAATAGGAACTTCTAAGAGCAAACCTAAGATACTATCAGTTAATGGTATTTCTTTATATTATGATAACAGACATACTAGAAATTAGTTTTATAATTTTAGTGTTATTATCATAAAAGTAGAAAGCATGATAATTCTAAGGAAAATTATAAATTATATCATGCTAAAATAATCTTACCTAAAGATTAAGATAGGAAGGTAGAAAATAATTTAGGCAAAAAACTTAAGAAAGTTAGATATATTCCTAAAAGAAAAAAAAATACAAGGCAATCATGAAAAATCAAAGTTTGATAATTTAAGGATCAAAAATTAAATTTTGAGATCAAGACTGGATAATTAGAAAAGGCCCTTATAAAAAGAATAAATAAAGTTAATGGGTACAAAAAAAAATCTAGAGTTAGATAGACAGGAGCCATTTAAGAGGAAGAAAAGTTTGTGATACAAACCTAAGTCTAAAGAAATTATGATCTTGTACCATAGAGTTCCATATAGTTATAGAACTAATCCTAAGTCTAAGAGTCAAGTCAAGGTTACCAGGGAGGTTATCCTTAAAGTTGACTTTGAGGAGACTAATATGACTAAGGTTTCTAAGAAGTTTAAGAAAGTCATTAGGAAGATATCTAAGGAAGTTATCGCTAGTGAGTACCTATTGTACCCAAGGAACACCAATAGGTATTGGGTTCTTAAGAATGTGATCTCTTCATACTAAATGGGTACAGGATATGTCAACTCTACTTGGAATTTGAGAGTGATTAAAATTGGTACAAATAGGATAAAATTATGAAGTGTGTTAAATGTGGGATTTTGGCATATTTGAGAGAGATAAGAATGTTGAGGCAATCGGCCCTTAAATGATTGGAAGATCATGATTTTGATGTGTGTGGGTAAATATGTTTAAGGTTAGAGTGTTATGTTGTATTTGATGTATGTGATTAAGTTTGTAGGACTTGAAGAATCACACATGGTGGACATATCCGAGGGACGAGAGCCGAGGGAGGAGAGCTCCAAGGGCAAGCCGGGAAGTGGACTTCAAGGGCACACGTGAAGGGTGGTATGGAGGCAAGCCAAGGGAAGGCTTGCGTGTGCATCCGAGGGACGATAGTCAGAGGAAGAGGACTTCAAGAGGCAAGCCAAAGAAGCAGACCTGAAGGCATACGTGAAGGAGAAGGTTCGGAGTGGCTGGGACTAAGCTGAGAGACAGGGCAATCGACTGCCAAAACTCACAGAGAGTTTTCGGCCTCGGACCAGTCGACTGCCCCAGGGGCAGTCAACTGGTATACCCCAAAAACTAGCCGTTGGCTAGCAATTAATGCTAGACCAGTCGACTGCCCTTGGGGCAGTCGACTGATGCGGGGCTGGACAGACTGCGAGTTTGTCCTGTTCTCCTATAAAAGGAGGACCTTTTTGCACGTGAGCGGTACAGTTCCGTACAGTAACGAAGTGCTGCTCGACTGAAAAGTGTTCCTTGCTTCCTCTCACTCATTCTACTTCATTCTGTAAAGAGAAAGATCACCACTGTAAAGGTTTCTCCACCTGAAGGAGGTTTTTCATAGTGAAAGTGGTGCTCATGCGTGGATCCTTGGATTAGTCACCCATCTGGGTGGATACCAAGTAAAGTATTGTTGTTAGCATTGTTATTGTATTTTCTTTGTATATTATTGTTCCGCTGCGCTAACGACATTGTAGAGATCAAAACGAAAAACTGCTATTCACCCCCCCCTCTAGCACGCCAAGACGATCCATCAGTTGGTATCAGAGCCGGTTCGTTTCGGAAGAACTAACCGTCAACCGGAGCAAGTAAAATGGTGTTTCAAGAGGGATACTCCACTGCACGACCACCCTTCTTCGACGGGAACGACTTCGCTTACTGGAAAGGTAGGATGCAATACTACCTTATGAACGATATTGAGAATTGGATTAGTGTTGCAGATGGTTTCGAGGCACCCGTTGATGAAAGAGGAGAACCGACACTGATGAGATCCTGGTCGAAGGAGGTAATGAAGAGGGTGTAGTCCAATGCCAAGGCCACCACCACACTGCAGTGCGGGCTCTCAAAGAAGCAACTGAACAAGGTGGGGACGTTCAAGAGCGCCAAGGAACTGAGGGACAAGTTGGTGGAATTGAACGAGAGGTCAAACGAGTCTAGAAGAGCCAAGAAGGACTTGCTCGTGGCCCAACTCCAATCCCTATCCATGAAGAGCAACGAGACTGTCAGCCAACTACATGGAAGGGTGAAGGAAGTAATCAATGAGCTCCATGTGATTGGAGAAAAGATCAAGAACCGGGATATCGTCAGGTATGTTTTACAAGCCTTCCCAAGAACCACCTTGTGGGCATCCATGGTTGATGTATACAAGGTATCAAGGGATTTGTCCATTGCTAAATTAGACGACTTATTCTGTGAATTTGAACTACATGAGCAAGCTAACGTCTCGGCCAAAGAGAAGGGTATTACTTTTATTGCAGAAAAGGAGAAGAAGAAGAGGAAGAGAAGAAGAAGGTGATATACTCCTCCTCATCTGATTCAGAGGAATCCAGCGCCTCCATGGACAGCGACCAAGAGGCATTTATGGTAAGAAAGATGCGTAAGGCTTTCAGAAATTTTTCTAACAAATCATATGCTAGGAAAGTGTCCAAAGGCAAGGGTAAGGCCAAGGACATTATATGCTACAACTGCCACCAAGAGGGACACATGAAGAACGAGTGCCCTCAATTGAAGAGAAGAGATGACAAGAAGGAAGAGAAGAAGAAAGGTGACAAGAAGAAGTCAAAGGGAAAGGAGAAGGGTGCCACCAACCTCAAGGCAACCTGGGATGATCCATCATCCTCAGAGGAAGAAGAAGAGCAAGTTTCCCACTTTGCTCTTATGGCACAGGATCACTCAGACTCATCAGATGATGAAAGAAGTTCAAGTAGTGACGAGAGCGACTCCTCCTCTTCATCATCCGAGTCAGAAGCTCGGTAAGTGAGGTATACCACTTACCCTCCTCTACTTTAGTCAAGATCATTTCTAGCACTAACATGGACTTAGCTAAGGCTAGAAGTAAGATTAAGGATCTAAAAGAAGAGATTGTCATGCTTAGAGTAGAATCTACTAAACTTGAAGAATTGCATGCTAGTTCTATTACATCACATGCTTCATATCTTGAAACTGAAAATAGGGAACTAACGAAAAAGGTAGATGACCTCACAAATGCCCTTAGGAAATTCCAAGTAGGATCTCGCAACCTAGATATGATAATCAACAGTCAAAGGGTCGTTTATAACAAGGCCGGTTTGGGATATATGTTAGGATTGAATATGTCCGCTAGAGGGGGGTGAATAGCGTTTCTCGGATCTTTCTTGTACCTGCATTGTTAGTTGCACAGCGGAAACAATAATAACGAAAACAAACAACGCTAACAAAAGACTTTTACTTAGTATCCACCCCGGTCGGGTGACTAATCCAAGAATCCGTCGGTGGATCACTCCCCGGATAACCTCCGACTAGCTCTCGTCGCTCCTTGTGGGTGGAGAAACCTCACCACAACACCTTGAGAACCTCTGAGCACAAAGACTACTGTTTGGCCATTAACCAAGACCAAACTCGTCAAAAAAACTTAGCCCCCACGAAGTCCTCTTTAAATAGGAACCCTCGCTACCAGTCGACTGCCCCCAGGGCAGTCGACTGGTGCCAGCCAAATTCGACCGTTGCACCTCAACATTCGAATTCTCAGCCAGCTCACCAGCCACCTACCAGTCTACTACCCCCAGGGTAGTCGACTGGTCCCTAGCTGAAACCCTTCCCGAGTACATTCACACAACACTCGACCCTCACGACTCGACTGACTCCTCCTCCGCAACCTCGACTATTGCCTTCGCGCCCTCTTCATTTTCGGCTCCCGTACCTCAGATGCATGCAAGCCTCCAGCTTGCCTCCATGCCATCCTTCACGCATGCCTCAAAGTCAGCGTCCATCAGCTCATCGTCCCTGCTCTCCAAGGTCCCTCGGATGCGCACGCAAGCCTCCATCTTGCCTCCATGCCATCCTTCACCGTACCAAGGCTGTCCAGTCAAGTCCATATGTGTAACCTGTACAACCTGCACACTCAACATACACATATAAGAACACAAGGGTAGACCTAACTTAAACCCTTTGCCCAAACATCAAAACTTATGGTCACTCCGGACCATCTTGGGGCCGATTGCTCCAACAATCTCCCCCTTTTTGATGTTTGGCAATCCGTTTAAGTTAGGGAAAACAAAACAGTAGTCAATGGCAAAAACGATGCATATGCAATGCATGAATGGATCCTATCCCAAGGCATCCTACACCTAACTCTCCAAGTTAGGATTTTCTACACCTAGCCCTCCAAGCTAGGAATTTCCACCACCTAACCCTCCAAGTTAGGATTTTCTCCAAAATGGGCTTTTTAAAGCTTCTACCAAGCTCCCCTACATTGGACTTACAAAGACTTTTTAAGAACCTCTCCCAAGTTCCCCTTACGCCGAGAATGGAGCAACCATGCTCCCCCTTAATCTTAGCTCCCCCTAAACTTAGGGTTTCTAGCAAAGGTGTGTTTGGTTTCCCAATTTAAACCCAACACTTCTCCCCCTTTGCCTAACATCAAAAAGAACCCAATAATATCCCAATTATCGGTTCTTTTAACCCCCAATGACCATAAGCAATGTGTACTAGCCCCCCATACACTTGTTTTGAATCATTTGGACCCCAAACCAGTTGCTGATACAAAAATCAACCTTGACCAGTCGACTGATACTTTGGAAACCAGAATTTCAGCCTTTCAGACAAAATTCAGAAATGCGCCAGAAATTCCACAAATCTCCAAAAATTCCCAAATTTTGTGGAGAGGTTTGTGGTACCCATATCTACTTGGGAAAAATACATTCCAAAATATATCTAACATCATTCCCAAGTTTAACACAAAACTCAAAAACTAACAAAAATGTTCAGTCAAACCTTAACCAAAAGTCCTAGTTTTGGTTTCCCCTTGATGTCTTTGCCCATGCCAACCCACAATGCGTCCCTAGCATTGATTTATATGGCAATTACACACCAAAAACTAATTTTCATGTAATATGACCCCAATGTCATATTTACATGCATGAAACTCAAAAACACCGTGCCAAAACCCAAGAATTGAGACTCAAGTCCGTCTCCAATTCCTTTGGAACACTCCATGGTCCAACTAGACCTCTAGGAGGAACCCTCCAAAGATCCATTCACCACATATCCCAAAGGCTCCTAGAGCTCCCCCTTGAGCTCTTAGCCCTAGCCACCTCCCTAGGTGACTCAACCATCACTAGGCCACATCGGTGTTCCACCGGTGACTCTTGGCCTACAAACTCAACCCTCTTAACCTTAGACACCTTGTCTTTGGTTAAGTCATTTCTTTTTCCTTTAAATAGCACCCCTTTGCCATTTTTGGACTCCCCCTTCTTGCCATAATCATATGCTACCCTAGCATATTTCTTTCCCTTGGCATGGGAGTTCTTAGACCGGTATCCCAATCCCGATCTATCATTGGTGCGGTTTAACCCACCCAACACCATATCTAAACCCTTAGATCCAATAGTGAATCTCTCTAGGGTTTTCTCTAACTTATCAAGCTTTTCCCTTAAAGTTTGATTTTCCCTTTCTAGGTTCCTAAACCTAGAATCCATATGTCCACTTTGGACATTCATAGACCTACCCTCCTTTCTAGGCACATTCCTTCCCTTCTTGGGCTTAGTGCCTTCTTCCTTAGGTACAAAGGTCCTAGGTTGATCATGATGCATGCTTTTCCTAGGGTTATGATCTACCTTGTTAACCCTAGTCCTATCATTATATTTAAATCCGAAATTGTGCACCATTAAGCAATTTTCATTAATCCTAGCATGCATGGATGTATAATTAATTCTATTTTTATCATGCATGGAGGAACTTGAATTAGAATTAAATTTTGGCTTAAGGTTAGGAGTTACCTTCCTTACCTTTGGAGTTCCTCCTTAATGTGGGCTTCTGTAACGCCCGTTTTTTTTTTCCTAAAGCGGCGTTACGCTAACATACTTAAGGCATGTAACATCATACTGCAGCGGAATAACTTAAACTTTACATGCCCCTACTACCATTTCTAACATAGTGACATGGACACTAGACATATAGACTTCATACTTAAACATCATGTCATAACAAGCTTAACATCATATCATGAGGTTCATTTCATATCATGCATAACATCATATCATAAGTTTCCATAAGTCACTAATCGAGCATATACTTAACAAAAGTAAAGTTCTTAGCATAACGGCAAACGTTTGATTTCATGGGCCAAGTCACTATCACACACATATAATCTTGCCCTCCTGCTGCTTCCTCATGGTCCCCTTGCATGATCTGCAGTATAAGGAAAAATTCTATAAGCACACAGGCTTAGTAAGACTTTTTCCTACTCACTAAAATCATTCGTCATTCATTCATAATCATATGGAACATAAGCATCATAAACATTTCTATCATAGCATAAAGCATAAACATAGGCATAAATCTAATTAAACATTCTTATCATGGCATAAAGTATAAACATAGGCATAAACATAATTAAACATTCTAAGCATGGCATCATACATGGCATGAACATAAGCATAAGATATAAATCAACCATAGGCATACTTTCTAGTATATCAAGCATAGACATCGTAAACATTCTAAGCATGGCATGATACACGGCATAACATAACTTAATAAACTTTCCTAGCATGGCATGAGACATGGCATAAATATAAACATAAGATATAAACCAACCTATATAGCATAAACATAGGCATACATTCTAGCATATCATAAGAGCATCTTCTTACCATAATCATAACATGGATCATTCATTCTCATACATATCTTTTAACATGGAGCATAAGCATAACACATCATTATCATAACATAATGCATAACATGTATAAATGCATGGGTGGAATGCATATACATAGGGATGCTTAACTTTTAAAATCATACTTTTAAAATGCTTAAACATAATCATCATAACATTTGGGGTCCCCGGCTTGTACCACATACATACATCATAGCACGCATCCCTAGTAAGTCCGAGGTAGCGAGCCCCGACCTACTAGGGTAAGGACAGCATAGTCGGTAGTCCCCGAACCGAGGCGTTCTCAAGGAGCCCATCCCTGTTGCACAGCTCCGGTAGTGCCAGAACCGTGGACAGCTCCGGTAGTCCAGAACCGGGGCATTCTTAAGGTGCCCATCCCTTGGACCCATACTTGGGTCCGGTACAAGCTCATTCATAAAGTAAAATACTTTGCATGCTTCATCGTTCATAAGACATTCATAGCATACTTATCATGGCATCATTCTTATCATGAACATGATCATAACATATTTATCATGGCATCCTTCTTATCATGAACATAGACATAACATACTTGTCGTGACATCATTCTTATCATGAACATAAACGTAACATACTTATCATGGCATCATTCTTATCATGAACATAAACATAAGATACTTATCATGGCATCATTCTTATCATGAACATAAACATAAGATACTTATCATGGCATCATTCTTATCATAACATACAAACATAAAGTATGGTGCTTAAGGTTAGGGTTATGGGTAACTTAATTTCCATCACATGCTTGAACCTTTACGTATACTTTATAATGAGCATAAACCATCATTCTTTGGGTCCTAACTCCATCCCAAACCCTAGATACCTGCCTTGGCCAAAATCCATAAGGCCCATGGGGGTATGGAAAAATTCCATTAAAATCCCCAATCAATCATAAGACACTAATCACATTTTTACCATAGAGCCACTGGAGCCCTTACTTGAATAAATCATAACTTTTTCCTTATTATTCCTTCTTAGACGAAACTTATAGAGTCTCTAGACCGTGTGGAAATTTACATAATCACCCTCCATCACCCTTATATCATGACAACATATCAAATGTATACTTGAAGTTTAGAACTCACCCTAATCCTTGGGTCCTTGAGGTTGGCCGAAACATATAGGGTCTCTAGGGTACCCCAAAAATTCTCAAAAATTGTATTTAATCTCTAACATCATCAGAGAACATTTAAACAACATTATCAAGGTTTTTAGCATAGTTATAGACACATAAATCATGGTGGCCGAAACCCTCAAGCTTAGGGTTCTTGGTTTTGTTTCTTTCATGTTGGCCGAAACCCTAGAGTGTCCTAGGGTACTCCAAAAATTCCCAAAAATTATAATTAACCTCTACACATCATAAAGGAACATTAAATAACATTATAAATATTTTTAACATATTTATAGACATTTAAATCATGGTGGCCGAAACCCATAAACATAGGGACCTTGGTTTTTGTCCCTTTCATGTTGGCCGAAACCCTAGAGTTTCCTAGGGTACTCCAAAAATTCCCAAAAATTATACTTAACCTCTACACATCATAAGGGAACATTAAATAACATTATAAAGATTTTTAACATATTTATAGACATTTAAATCATGGTGGCCGAAACCCATAAACATAGGGACCTTGGTTTTTGTCCCTTTCATGTTGGCCGAAGCCCTAGAGTGTCCTAGGGTACTCCAGAAATTCCCAAAAATTATACTTAACCTCTACACATCATAAGGGAACATTAAATAACATTATAAAGATTTTTAACATATTTATAGACATTCAAATCATGGTGGCCGAAACCCATAAACATAGGGACCTTGGTTTTGTTTCCTTTCAACATCAAATCCAAAAACTAACCCATATATCATGCTAAAAATCATGGAAACCATAGGGAAATATTATACCACAGGTGAGGGAGTCTTACCTTAGATTCTCTTGATTTTTCGAACCTTGAAAGAGGAGGAAATGGTAAGATCTTTGGACCCTTGCACACCCTTGTCCTTGTATCCTTGAAAAACTCTTAGACCCCCTTGTGGAGCTTTTCCAAGGGAGAACCTTTCCTTGGGTGTTCGGATAGGATGAGGGGAGAATGAGTTTCGAAAATGCAAGGAATGAGAAGAAGAAGTAACTCCCAAACCCCCCTATTTATCACCCATTAAAGAGGTAAATGAAAAGTCTCTCCATGGCCCTTCATCTTCTTCTACTCCTTAACCACTATCCACTTCATTTCCTCATAAGAATTCCTTGCTAGGTAAGTTGGTTAAAGCATTCATGGTTGTATAAGAGGTCCAAGGTTCAATCCTTGGCCCATGCACCTTTATTTTTATTTTATTTTTATTTTATTAAATCCTTTTTCTTATTTTCGAAAACTCCCCTTTATTTCAAAAATTCTCCTAAAATCACCCATAATTATGCTAATATTCCTAAATAAAATCCTTTTATATTTATATTAATTTTTACCTAATTAAGACCTATTTTTGGGACCCATTTAAGGCCCATTAATACCTAATGTCTCCATTTACATAGGAAAATTAAGCTAAGACTTACCCATAATCATGCTAATATGTCTAATTAAATCCTACTTATATTTATACTAATCTCTACCTAAAATCCCCCTATAGTTATGGTACTAAAAAGCCCATATAAGACCCATTAACGCTGAGTTTTCTCAATTTAAATGAGAAAACATGGGTTTTCTAGGCCAAAGTTGGTATTAATACCTCTAAGTCCTTCGGAAAATTATTTAAATATGCTCAATATTTTCATAAAATATTAAGAGAACTTTCCGGGTCGTTACAGCTTCTTCTCTTCTTCCTTTCTTCTTTCTCCCATCTCCTCAAGTGCTCCATTTTCTTTAATTCACCTTTTCTAGGGCACTTGGTGTGGTAGTGTCCTAGCTCTCCACATGTGAAATATCGAATCTTCTTTTTCTTTTCTTGGGCTTCTCCATTCCTACAATTCATGTTAGATTTAAATTGAATGGACCCGGGTTTAGAGAGTACCTCCTTCTTACCTTTCCGGCACTTGTCCTTGTAGTGTCCCTTTTCGTTGCATCCAAAGCATGTGATATGGTCCTTGGTCTTGGCTTTGGTGGAGGTTAGAGTTTTTTCTTGCTCCGGTATGGAAATGGATCTCTCCTCCCCGTCAATTCTTGAAATTGATACTTCTTCTTCTTCTTCTCTAGATGAGGTGGAGGACCTCTCACTTTCTTCTTCCATTTCACTTGAGGAGGTAGATGATTCTTCTTCCTTTTTCTCCTCTTCTTGGGCTATTAAGTTTACCTCCTCGGCCTCTTTCACTAATTGATCTCGTGTAGGGTTTTTATGGATTTCTTCTACCTTTTTCCATAGATTGTGTGCATTTTCGTATGCTCCTACACCATTCAAAACATTAGTAGGCAAAATGTTAAGCAATATATCAATTACCTTTTTATTCGCCTTGGATTGATTTTCTTGTTCTTGATTCCAATATCTAGGTCTAAGCCTCTTCCCATGCTTATCCTTTGGAATCTCGAAGGGCTCTTCAAGCACAATCCAAAGGTCCCACTCCATTCCGAACCACGTCTCCATCCGTGACTTCCAATACCCGAAATCTTCATGGTCGTAGGCCGGCGGAGTATAGATGTCATCCCCAAATTTATCATCCATGTTCTTCCCTCTAGCTTTTGCTCTTCTTGGCGGTTAGTCCAATCACGAGCGGTCCTTCGCTCTGATACCAATTGTTAGGATCGAATACGTCCGCTAGAGGGGGGGTGAATAGCGTTTCTCGGATCTTTCTTGTACCTGCGTTGTTAGTTGCACAGCGGAAACAATAATAACGAAAACAAACAACGCTAACAAAAGACTTTTACTTAGTATCCACCCCAGCCGGGTGACTAATCCAAGAATCCGTCGGTGGATCACTCCCCGGATAACCTTCGGCTAGCTCTCGTCGCTCCTTGTGGGTGGAGAAACCTCACCACAACACCTTGAGAACCTCTGAGCACAAAGACTATTGTTTGGCCCTTAACCAAGACCAAACTCATCAAAAAAAACTCAGCCCCCACGAAGTCCTCTTTAAATAGGACTCGGGCTGAAACCCTCGCTACCAGTCGACTGCCCCCAGGGCAGTCGACTGGTGCCAGCCAAATTCGACCGTTGCACCTCAACGTTTGAATTCTCAGGCAGCTCACCAGCCACCTACCAATCTACTGCCCCCAGGGCAGTCGACTGGTCCCTAGCTGAAACCCTTCCCGAGTACATTCACACAGCACTCGACCCTCACGACTCGACTGACTCCTCCTCCGCAGCCTTGACTATTGCCTTCGCGCCCTCTTCATCTTCAGCTCCCATCCCGTGGATACACGTAAGCCTCCAGCTTGCCTCCATGCCATCCTTCACGCATGCCTCGAAGTCCGCGCCCATCAGCTCATCGTCCCTGCTCTCCAAGGTCCCTCGGATGCGCACGCAAGCCTCCAGATTGCCTCCATGCCATCCTTCACCATACCAAGGTCGTCCAGTCAAGTCCATATGTGTAACCTGTACAACCTGCACACTCAACATACACATATAAGAACACAAGGGTAGACCTAACTTAAACCCTTTGCCCAAACATCAAAACTTATGGTCACTCCGGACCATCTTGGGGCCGATTGCTCCAACAATATAGGCCAAAGACAAAGGAAGTGGCCTTTGTATCACTCACGGGTAGGGTTGGTGCATCTAGGAGACAAGGGGTTAAGGGAAACACCAAAAGGGCATGGGTACCTAGAAGATTTCTAAATGATGCTTATGGATCAAAGATTTGGGTACCAAAAGAGTATGTTTTTCATGTTGTATAGGTAAAGGTGAAGGAGGCCTCAACTATGTGGATAGTTGATAGTGGATGCTCAAGACACATGACCGGAGATGTGAGCAAGTTCACTACTATTAGCTACTTAAGAGAAGGGACGGTCTCCTTTGGAAATAGTGAAAAATTGAGAATCATTGGTAGGGGCACCATTGAGGTATCTCCCATAATTTCTATACATAAGGTAGTCCTAATTAAAGATATGAAGTTCAATTTACTTAGTGTAAGTCAATTATGTGATGCGGGCTTTAGGGTCGAATTTCATACTAGGAAGTGCATAATTAAACATAATGAATCAAATAATGTCATATTAGAAGGGTTTAGAGAGGCAAATTTATATTATCTTGATCTTGCTTATGCTACTAACAATGTTGCTAAGTGTCTCATGTCTAAAGAAGAAGAAGGGTGGTTATGGCACCGGGGCTTGGACATGTCAACATGAGAAGCATTGCAAGAGTGGCCAAGGAAGAGTTGGTGAAGGGGCTACCAATGATCAAATATGAGAAGACCAAATTGTGTGATGCATGCCAAGAGGATAAGCAATCAAAATCATCACACAAAGGTAAAACCCTAACCACTACTATTTTACCATTAGAGCTTTTGCATATAGATCTATTTGATTGTCATAGTACTCCCTCACTTGTAGGGAGTAAATATTGTCTAGTGATAGTAGATGATTTTTCTAGGTTTACATGGGTTTATTTTTTGAAACATAAGGATGATACCCTAGAGAATTTTATAGGATTTAGTAAAAGGGTAGAAAACGAAAAACATCTCAAAATAAACCGAATTAGGAGTGACCACGGTGGGGAGTTCCAAACGACAAGTTTCACACAATTTTGTGTCGAAAATGGATACAAGCATGAATTTTCATTCCCAAGGACTTCTCAACAAAATGGGATAATTGAGAGGAGAAACCGAGCCCTACAAGAAGCTGCTAGGACTATGCTTAATGCATATTCTCTCCCTAGCTACTTTTGGGCCGAAGCGGTTAACACCGCTTGTTATATTCAAAACCGGGTGTTGGTACATAGGTTTCTAGGGAAAACACCTTTCGAATTATGGAATGGGAGAGTACCATAAGTTCATTACTTTAGGGTCTTTGGATGTAAAGTGTATATCTTAAATACCAAAGACGACCTAAGGAAGTTTGAGTCAAAAGTCGATGAGGGAATTCTAGTTGGGTACTCATCCACTAGTAGGGGCTATAGAGTTTAACAAGAGGACTAAAGTGATTGAGGAGTCCTCAAATGTTATGTTTGATGAAACAACCAGTACCTACCCTAGAAAAGCCTCAATTGATAAGGATATGGAAGAAGTCCAACCCCTTTCCCAAAGAATCCAAGACCTACATTAGGAGGGTAATGATCAAGGGGGAGCTAGAAGTACCCTAGAGGATGAGGAAGAAGGAGTAAATGAACCCCACAACCTCTAGGCCTTTGAGACATCACCAAGATCACCCTATTGACTAAGTAGTGGGTGATGTCACTCAAGGAGTAAGGACTAGGTCCTATTTTAGGGATCAAACTAGTCAAATAGCTCTAATCTCTCAATTAGAACCCAAGTCCATTGATGAAGCATTAGGAGATGTTGATTGGGTTTTAGCCATGCAAGAAGAGCTAAATCAATTTGAGAGGAGTGAGGTTTGGGAGTTGGTTCCTAGGCCAAATGATTGCACCATTGTAACCACAAGATGGGTCTTTAGGAACAAGCTAGATGACCAAGGTAAAATCACTAGGAACAAAGCTAGATTGGTAGCTAGGGGATTTAACCAAGTTGAGGGATTAGACTATGATGAGACTTATGCCTCCGTAGCTAGATTAGAATCTATTAGAATCCTAATAGCCTATGTCGCTCACATGGGTTTCACACTTCACCAAATGGATGTGAAGTCGGCATTCCTAAATGGGATCATTAAGGAAGAGGTCTATGTAGAACAACCCCCCGGGTTTGAGGACCCTAACTATCCAAGACACGTTTACAAATTAAGAAAAGCTTTATATGGATTGAAACAAGCTCCCCGGGCTTGGTAAGAGAGACTTTCTTCATTTCTTGTGTCTAAGGGGTTTAGGAGAGGAACACTTGACCCTACATTATTCCTAAAATCTAAGGATAAGGACATATTTGTTGCCCAAGTCTATGTAGACGATATCATTTTTGGGTCAACAAATAATGACTTCTTACAAGAATTCATCAAATGTATGGAAGATGAATTTGAGATGAGTCTTGTAGGAGAGCTAACCTTCTTTTTAGGACTTCAGGTCAAGCAAACCAATGAAGGTACACATGTCTTTCAAACCAAATATGCTAAGGAAATGTTAAAGAAATTTGGTTTAGAAAATGCTAAGGTAGCATCTACACCCATAGGAACCAATGTGAAAATGGATAGTGACCTTGAAGGGAAAATGGTAGACTCTAAACAATATGGGAGCATGATTGGTAGCTTACTATATCTAACCGCTAGTAGACCCAATATACTCTTTGCGGTAGGTATGTGTGCAAGGTACCAATCCTGTACAAAAAAGTCCCATTTGGTTGTAGTTAAGAGGATCTTAAGGTATGTCAAAGGTACCCTCAATGTCGAACTTTGGTATCCTAGAACCCCTAGTGTTAATCTAATTGGATACACCGACTCGGACAATGCGGGTTGTAAGCTAGATAGGAAGAGTACTAGTGGAGGGTGTCAATTTCTTGGGTCTTCCTTAGTTAGTTGGAGTAGTAGGAAACAACCATGCGTTGCCCTATCAACAACGGAGGCGGAATATGTGGCAATGGGTGGGTGTGTTTCCCAACTCCTTTGGATCATGCACACCTTAGAGGATTATGAGTTACATTACACCAAGGTCAAAGTCTTGTGTGATAATGTAAGTACAATCAACTTAACCAAAAATCCGGTTCACCACTCTAGGACAAAACACATTGAAGTGAAACATCACTTCATTAGAGACCATGTGGCAAGGAGAGACATAGAACTACACTATGTTGAATCAAAGTCGAACCTAGCCGACATCTTTACCAAACCTCTTCCTGAATCAGAGTTTACATCCTTAAGAAGAGGCCTTGGAATGTGTTTTGTGGAAGTGTAGGATAAACTTTGAGATACTAGATGTGAAAAAGGGTGCTTGATCCATTAGGGTGATACATTTGGCTCACTTGTGCTTGTGACACATTGTTGAACTATTAGAAGTCTCAAAATATGAAAATTAGACCAACTATGGGGAAAACAAGTGTTTAATCAATGGACACTTTGACCAAAGATCATAGATGGACATTTTAAACTTTTGAAAACCATTTTATGCTTTATATAATTTGTCATGCTTTTGAAAGTTATATGATTGCAAAATTAGATTGTAAGTTTGGTACAAACCTTAGTGGTTTTCAAAGATTTTGGATTTTTATTAAAAGTCATGCATGGTTGAAATTTTATATGGACTAATATTTTTCCTTGATAGAGTATATCATTTCAAACATGTATGCAAAATTTTACAATTTTTGAAATTTTCTGGAATTTTCTGGAAGTTTTTGAAATTTGACAGAAAAGCTGAAAACTCTGACTGATAGTGTATCAGTCGACTGCCCCATGGGCAGTCAACTGGCACGCTTGTTTTCAGATTCTGAGACTTTCTTTCAGAAATCCAACTTTCCTTCATTTGATGCCATAGGGTTGGGTTGCTTGAGGCAATCATTTTGATGGTGTCAAAGGGGGAAAATGGGTGGTTTAAGTTAGAATTTTGACTTGAAATGGATGGTTTAAGGTATTTTGTCTAACTTAGACATTGGATGATTAAAAATGGGGAGAAGACATGGATTAAGGGGGAGGTTACCTCTTAGGTTTTGATATGTCTTACATTTTTAATGTTGTTTAGTGTTAAGTGAAAACTTAACTTGGATTATGATTAGAATTGAAAATGGGAGAAGACATGGATTAAGGGGGAGGTTACCTCTTAGGGTTACTATGTCTTATGCTTTTTCAATTGCTATCTTTTGCTATTGCTATTGTTGGCTGTTATTTATCTCTAAAGTTAAACATATTGCCACACATCAAAAAGGGGGAGATTGTTAAGGCAATCGGCCCTTAAATGATTGGAAGATCATGGTTTTGATGTGTGTGGGTAAATATGTTTAAGGTTAGAGTGTTATGTTGTATTTGATGTGTGTGATTGAGTTTGCAGGACTTGGAGAATCACACATGGTGGGCATATCCGAGGGACGAGAGCCGAGGGAGGAGAGCTCTAAGGGCAAGCCGGGAAGTGGACTTCAAGGGCACACGTGAAGGGTGGCATGGAGGCAAGCCAAGGGAAGGCTTGCGTGTGCATCCGAGGAACGATAGCCAGAGGAAGAGGACTTCAAGAGGCAAGCCAAGGGAGCAGACCTGAAGGCATATATGAAGGAGAAGGTTCGGAGTGGCTGGGACTAAGCTGAGAGGCAGGGCAGTCGACTGCCAAAACTCACAGAGAGTTTTCGGCCTCGGACCAGTCGACTGCCCCAGGGGCAGTCGACTTGTAGCGACCCGCCTTCTCTACCTTAGACGGACTGTTACTTGTCTACTTCTTGACTCTAATGCACGACTAAAAATGCGAAACTTTTTTTTTCCTTCTCTTTTTTTTTCCCAAAAAAACAAAACAACTTTCATTTTATTTGCTTGGCCAGGGCTTGACCCCTAGACCTCTTAGTTGTAACACTAAAGCACTAACCAGCTGCTCTACACAACTTCTCTTTAATGGTATCAGTCGACTGCTATATAGCCAGTCGACTGGTATCGGCCACAGCAAGTTTCTGGGCACGGCACCAGTCGACTGGCCTCTTGGCAGTCAACTGGTGCATCGAACAGAAGCTACTGTTCGATAGGGCAGTCGACTGGTTCTGAACCAGTCGACTGGCACGCCTGAAAACCTGCATTTCAGACCTGAAAACTTGTTTCAAAGGTCCCCAATTCACATACTTTCAAGCCATACAAAGACATAACACCATTTCTATACTCTATACTAGTTTTCTAAACATTTTAGCCAATCCAAACAACTTCATAAACTTGAAATTAGGACTTTTGCGGAAGTAAATAAGCTGTCAAAATCTATGTGAACTTTAGACTAGAGTTTGTACCAAATTTTATATCTATGCAAGGTTTAAACGAAGTCATTCATTCTACCACTTCGAAACACCAAAACACATGTTCTACAACATTACTAAAGCATTATGGAATATGAATGCAACTTTTCTAAGCATATTTAAAGCAATAAAAACTTAATTCAAAAGGGGCCTAACAACATCTTGGCACATGCATCAAATAGCTCCATCAAAGTATCGATATTCAAAACTACTCACGCTCATACTCATCCAATGCAATCATAAGAATATATATACTAAATAGAATGGCATGGAATCTTTACTCGTGGTTTTAAGACATGCAAAATATCTAAAACGCAAATACTTGGATAAATTCTATGTGAGCTATCTTAAACTAAGAATCTGTAACAAATGCACTTTAAGTCTTTTATTCATCTTGTCCCAAGGACCTCTCCAAGGTCAGCCACCACACACACGTCGCTCAGCACCGCCTCGTCGCCTTCCTTCAGAATTGCTTGCCTTTACCTTCACCTGCAGCAAGAGGAAATGCAACTAATAAGCATAAAGCTTAGCAAGTACTATCTAGCTCACAAAATCTCGAAATGTGCAAGCATGCTTTTTAAACAATGTGAAATCACATGAGATACTTTTATGCTTAACAGGAACACTAAAACATGTATAACTCAAAACATGCATACTCAAGCATTAATAAGTCTTAACTCACTTTTTCTTGGCTTAACTTGAAACTTTAGCAATTCTTTAACTTTAAATCCTTCTTTAACTTTTAGAAAACTTCCTTAAACTTTAGAAAAACTTTGCTAAAGCATATACTTGAAAATAATAACTCACTTGGATCCACTTAAGACGTAAGTACCATCTTATGCGCGTTCCCTAAAAGGTTGGGGTAGCGAGCCACCAATCCTAATAGAGCAGACCTTGGTCTACCAGGGCCAAGACCTTGGAATTGGACACCTGGATTTCTTTAACGACGCCCTTGGACGCCGGGTACTGGCCTTAGAAAATAAAATACTTACTTTTTCTTATCTTGAATGCCTTGGCATTTTAACGAGCACCTTGTGTGCCCAAATCTCTAAGTCTTGACTTTTGGGGATTTCTTAAGGCCTTGGCCTTTTCTTTTCTTATCTTCATCTTCTCTTTTCTTTTCTCATAACTCTTCTTAGACCCTAACCTCATATAGGGTACTTAATTAAACTTATACAAGCATGGATTAAACTAGGGTTACATGCAAAATCATAAACTAAAGGAAAATTGCATTTTTAACTTTCTAACGGAAAAAACTTGCGGAAAACCGCCTCTTACTGCAGGTGAGCAGTACTTACCTTGATTTCTTTGGACTTACAACCAAAATTGACGTCTAGGGCTCGGGAGAAACTTGAGATCTCGATGAACCATTCGCGCCTACGCGTTCCTCTCGTTGAGACGAACGAAACGCTCCGCACTCCTTGATTCTTCCTTGGCCGGCGCCCCCTTAGAAGAGGAGAGGAGGTCTTGGTGTCGGTGTGCGCACAAGAGAGGGGAAGAGGGGCGGCGTGCGTGCGGCTTGGGCGAGGAAGAGGGCTTTAGTTGAGAGAAATAAAATTTCTCCCTTTAATTATCTATTTATACTTAGGGTATTTAAGTCCAACTTATAACTTAACTTAATATCTCTCTATTTTCTTTCAGCACACCCCTGCTGGGGCTCCTGGTTAACCCGACCAACTTAAGTCGTTGGTCCCATGGGAGGTCTCGGGTTCAAAACTCGTCTAGGCAACTTTTGCCGAGAACTCTATTTCTTTTAATAAAAATACTAAACGGACTCGGAAAATTCCATAAAAATATTTTAAAAATTCCTAAAAATATCTAGAATATTTCCAAAACATTTTTAAATAGTTGTAAGGACTTTAAGAACTTCAATATGGAAATTTCGGGGCGTTACAATCCCCCATACCTTATAAAAAGTTCGTCCTCGAACTTAAAATAATTCTGGATATTTTTCTCTCATGCTGTCTTCACGTTCCCAAGTAGCTTCCTCATGCTTTTGATTCTGCCAGATGACCTTCACTAGTGGCACTTCTTTATTTCTTAATCTTTTAACTGCTTTGTCCACTATCTGTGTCGGTCTGCTCTCATAGCTAAGATCTTCTTGGATCTGTACTGACTGAGGCTGAATCACTTGGCTAGGATCGTGAATACACTTCTTTAGCATAGAGACATGAAATGTACTATGGATAGCTGACATATCCTCTGGTAAGTCCAGCTCATATGCTACCTTACCAACCCTCTTTATGATCTTGTAGGGTCCTATGTAGCGAGGACTTAGCTTGCCCTTTTTGCCAAATCTCATCACTCCCTTCATAGGAGCGACCTTGAGGAATACTGAATCTCCAACTTGGAATTCCAGTGGCCTACGGCGTGTGTCAGCATAACTTTTCTGTCTACTCTGGGCAGTCTCAATCCTCTGGCAGATCGTCTGGATAGCCTGACTGGTCTCATCTACAAGCTCAGTCTGGCTGCCTATTTCTGACTTCGCCTCTTTCTTTTCACCAGCTTCTTGCCAACATATGGGTGATCTGCATTTTCTGCCATACAATGCTTCATAAGGTGCCATCCTGATGGTGGCCTGATAGCTATTGTTGTAGGCAAACTCAGCTAAGCACAAAAATTTGCACCAACTACCTTTAAAGTCCAACGCACAAGCCCTGAGCATGTCTTCTAAAATCTGATTTACTCTCTCTGTTTGTCCATCTGTCTGGGGATGGAAAGCTGTGCTGAACTGAAGTTTGGTGCCTAGGGCGTCCTGAACACACCTCCAAAAATGGGAGATGAACCGCCCATCTCTGTCAGAAACGATCGACTTCGGAACTCCGTGAAGCCTGATCACTTCTTTCACGTACAGCTGTGCTAACTGCTCTACCGAATGCGATAACTTGATGGCTAGGAAGTGGGCAGACTTGGTCAATCTGTCCACTATCACCCATATTGCATCGTGT